>WYDI02095046.1:0-91846 GCA_009867235.2 Psittacus erithacus | reverse complement strand
CTGGCAGTGTTCAAGGCCAGGTTGGACGGGGCTTGGAGCAACCTGGTCTAGTGGAAGGTGTCCCTGCCCGTGGCAGGAGTCTGGGACTAGATAAGCTTTAAGGTCCCTTCCAACCGAAACCATTCTGTGAATCTGTGATAATTACACAGTTTTAAGTTTGTATCAGTAAGTAGCACGTTAAGACCAAACCGTATCTGTAATGTCACCATTCCAATAAGCAACGTTAGACAAAGCACATCTACCCCGCGCACCACGAGGCCCCATTATGAAAACACGGGCTAAGATATCCCTGTACTGCCACAACCACTGCTGTGGGTTCAGACCTAGTCAATACGGGGAGGGTGAAGCTGCCCATGCCTCCGGCCTGGCCCGGGATCTATCAGCACTGAGGGCTCCCTGACCCACATGCACCAACCACCACCACCACCACCACCGGGGCTGGCTGGGGAGACGAGCCTCACCCGGAAGCTCCAGGTGCCCGGCCACCTCTTCCAGCGGATCCTCCGGCGGAAGGGGACCAGGCTCCTTCCGCCTCACAGGAGCCGGCAGCTCAGCGCCTCCAGGCGCGCCGTTAACGGACGCCGTGCGCGCGGCGGGGCGCCGCTCGCAACGTGCACAGAGCGCCCTCAAGTTTGTTCTTTAGGAGGTCGCGTATAGTTCACCCGGGAAACCACACCGCGGTACAAGGAGGCAGAGAGGAGCCAGGACCCCGGCACCGAGTAAGGGGCTGTGTGTTATCAACCATATAGAAGAGTGCGCTGGTGAGAGCGCACCGAAGTACTGTGTCCAGTGCTGAGGCAGCATCGTACTGGTGAGTGTCCAGCAAAGGGCCATAAAGATGACTAAGGGCGTATGTATGCGTATAAGCATCTGTATGAAAAAAGGCTGAGAGGTAGGACTGTTGAGCCTGGAAATACAAAGTAGGAGGGGCTGTGCAAAGAAGGGGAGCCAAGCTCTTTGCTGTGGTGCCAATTGACAAGACCAGAGGCAATGGGCACAAACTGAAACACAGGAGTGTTCTCTTGAACATAAGGAAACTACTTTTTTACCATGTAGGGGACTGAGCACTGGCACAGGTAATCCAAGGAGGTTGTGGAGTCTCCATCCTTGGAGATACTCAGAACACCCTTTGGACATGGTCCCAAGCAGCCAGGTGGTTGGACTAGATGACCTTTGGAGGCCTCTTCCAACCTCAGCCATTCTGTGATGCTGTGAAATAGCTGACTTCCAGCTTCTGTGCTTCAAGCCCTTTCTACAACTCACTCTGTAAATCTGGGAATTGTCACCCAGTGACACAAAGATTTCCAAGCTGAGAAAACACTCCGCTACCTGTGGCCATGTAGGAGAAAAAGTTTCCTTGAAAGCAGAAATTGAACCTCAACTTTTCTTTTTCCCTATTAATGTCTGCAGTTTCAGGAAGGGGGGGGGGAGGGGAAGGCACAATAAATCTTTATTTTCTGTGCCTAGAAGGTTTCCATACAGTCTTTTTGTTCAGATTAAACACAACCAGGTTTACAACTTCAGTATCCAGCTTTGGTGGGCAATGTGTGAAACAGAAGCAGGAGCTAACAGTATCTAAGAGATGAAGCATGAAGTTCAAATCACTGCGTTCTTTCATGTAGCTAAGGCTGCAACATCCAGAAAAGCAGCAAGCTAAATGACTGTGATCTATCACACAAAAGTGGCAGGCTGTGTAGAGGGCTTGGGGTAGTGTTTTATATAACAATGTCAACTTTCTGTGCCAGAACTAGTTCTCCACTGCTTTACCATTCATACTTTACAGGTTATTCACTGTAAAGATGAAACCAGTGCTACCCACTAGCTTGTAACCAGACCGTTTCACATAAACATTCCATCAATTACTTGTGTCATAGGAAAAAAGCTCATGTAAAGCAAGACCTGTGCTGTTTCTTCTTTCTACTGAACCTGAAAAAAAAAAAAAAAGAAAAGTCCATTACCACACTCCCTAGTAAGTAGCAAGACATGTATAGGTTACTTCTAAAATTGACTGAGTAGTCTGCTACTACCATTTTGAACCAGATTTAGTAGCAGTGATTTCACAAGTCCAGAAACAGCAGCAAGGGAGCTGGGAAGAAGATACAAAATAGACACTGTACTAGGTAGTGTAATTGTGAAATTTTATTTTATTTTTTGAAGTCACTGAAGAGGGTAGGACATAGCAACAAAGCATTGGATGTAAATAACCAACCATAGATGTAGAGTAGTTGAACAAAATATAAAAGAAGAACACAAACTAGCTCAAATTAATATACTTTTATATGAGAAAACAACTGGTACAAAGGCTGAATTAGAAGCACGAATTTCAAGGTCAGGGACACACTTCCTTAGTCTCTCAAAAAACCCAGCCCTTCAAAGAATACTTAGTTAGGTATGGTGTTAGCCCTAAATAATGGTAGCCTCTAAAGGTACTTAATGCTTTCCTAATTTCTGGCGTGAAATAGCGGCAACAAGAAATTTGAAAAAATGCACATTTGAGGTATTCCACCAAGTCTACCCTGCTATTAAATAAACCGGTCAAGATAGTATCATCCAACCTGACTTTTACCAATCACTCAACCCTAAGCTCTTAAATCACTAATTGAGAATAAATGAATCAAGGTTTTAGTAACAAATTAGTAGTTTTTCTGAAAATGTATATGCACAAATATATGAATATTCCAGAAATACATGAATATTTCTGGAATATAAACTTTTAACTTTATTATAGAGTACATTGTACTACAAGGTTCATTTAAATCTAGGTAATTTCAGTCACATTCCTATGGCTTTTGAGCAAAAAAGCAAGCAGTTTTACCGTATGTACACAATATCGATCATCAAGATTTAAATTAATTATTAAGAACCTACATTCACTGTGGATTTCTAAGATTTACATCCAAAAAAGCATAGTTTATTTACACACTTTGATATTTTAAAGAAAAGGAAATAAAATCTTATTTAAGAATTATGATCTATCCCAAATGAAAAAGATACATTTTATCCCACAAAATGTTTAAAACATTTACAATAAAAAAAAAGAGCTTTCTGTGCCAACTATTATAACTCTCTAAGAATGTAAAATTGCATTGATAACTGCACTAACTACAATTAGACTTGAAACATTTAAAACCTGAGAGTCATATCTAAACTTTTTTGAAGAAAATCCTACAAGCCTTAATGTTAATTTAAGCATAGATTGGTCAGTGGTCAAATAAAATAAAATAAAAGGGGTGTGTGTGTGTGTGAAAACCCCAGTGCATTATTTCTGCAGCTCCCAAAGAATATATCCCTATAAAATTGTTGCAGTAGTTTGACAAATACCAGGCCTACCAGTCACAGTAAGGCTTATTTCAAAGTGTCCAAATGAGTGTCTTTGGCCAGTTCCTGTGAAGGTTCCTTTATAAGCATGCATCTGGGATCTTTGAAGTTTTCCACCTCAAACATACATGTACAGGTGTTTTAATAGCTAGATCAGAGTAAAAATGAAAATAACAAAAACATGAAGAGGCATAGAAAGTTAAGAAATACTGGCCAGAAAACATTCAAAGTCTAATGAGAAATTTTGTGTCATCCCCAAAGGCCTTTTAAAATCAGCATAGCTGTAGAGCATCATTCACTGTATTTCCAAACAGCATGTACCTTATATTTAAAACAAAAGACTTGTTGCACTAACAGGTACACTTTATGGCACTGCAGGATGTAAAAAGTAACCATACCTAAAAGCCTGGGGAAGAAGCATTACATACAAAGTTACTCTATTTTGTAGCAGCCCCTTTATTTCTGTGCTTGGAAACACTAGGCTCCTTTTTCAAGGAAATAGCTTTCCCCTTCCTTCTTGCATCCTTCAGATACTGCTTGATCAAAACCATCCCCTGGGAGGAACTGGAAGTGGCCAGAATTTTTCCATTCTGGAGCTATTTTCTGCTGCTTTAATAGTGCATCCTTCTCATGCAGGAGGTTGGCAAAGTAGTAGTGGTCCTTCCAGGCTGAAAGCCGACAACCTGCAATTGATCAGCCTCCGCAGCAGCTTGCTTCACAGGCTGTCAGACTAGTTGCTTTTAACTAAATCGGCATTCCCTTGGACCCAGAAGCTCTCACCTCAAATGACCAATGATACCATTCACCAAACTAAACACAGGTGTATCTGTAGATCTGAAACAAAATTATTCCTGCATTTCATTGGGACTCATGGGAGCATTTCATTACAGCTGTAAACCTAACTGCACCCACCATATGGCAACATATTCAATTCTACTCATGCCACATCAATCTAACTTATAATTTGAAAACTACATCTAAAATACTGTTACTTCACCTCCTTCACCACTAAGACAATGTAAAACCAGCTCCCACAATCAATTTTTTTCCTAGGTTTAGGATTACTTTTTTTTTTTTTTTTTAAGGCACTCAACTGAGCAAGCACACAGGTCCATTTATTTATAGAGAAAGAAAATCAACGATGTGGCAAACATGCTTGTAAAGTAGTAAGAAAAATGTGGTACCTGCTACTTAGGTGACACAATTTACTACCTGATGTAGCACTACTACAACAATGTTGTGGGATTTTTTTTGCAAAACCCCCAAAGTTTCTACAACCTTTTGTGTTACAGTGGGGTGGGGTGGGGGGAGGGAAAGGGTGTGTGTGTGTTTGTCTGCTTTACAGAAATTTCCTTTTAAAAAAACTCAAAAAAAACCCAAACCAAAAACCCCAAATAAAACAAACAAAAAAAAACAAACAAACCAACCACCCAAACAACAGAAAACAATAAACAGCCACAAGTTTTGTCATTCTTTGACATAAAGCAGCAGATGCATTGAAGAACATTCTGCTATTAATACATAGTAAATTGAACTTTTTCTAATATTTGCATTTAAGATGGTGTGTTTTATCATTCTGATTCTGGAATACAAGTAGATTAATTTCAAGTAAGAAAAGAGCAAGTGTGTACAAATTAAGAGAAAACTGCAGGAGTTAGAACATACATGGCTTCATGCAATGATACTACATCACTAGAAACAGACAAGATTTCAAAAGCCATCCTTTGTGGAACAAACTCTTCCAAACTACTGAAAAAAATTAATGAAACATTCAGTACAGTGCTAAGGTTTTCGTAGGTGATCAAGAAGACGCTGACTCAGTTTCTTCACCAGCTACTGCTTGACAAACCTTGCTTTCGCTCACTGTGCAGAAGAGTTCACATCCCACAACAGGAGATTGCTTGGTGCCAATAAGGTAAATCACTTGCTGCAGTTTTTGCCAAGGTTAAATAAACGCATGATGTCAACCATTGCTTTTGCGATGTTTTTCCCAAAACGATGAGAATCCTTTAAAAAGGAACAAACAAAAAAAAACAAAAGCAAAGAGTTGCACTGTCAATCAACAGTTATCATTTAGGCAAAAGAAGGAACCTTTTACCGTTTTTCAATTTTGGAGCTTACAGCACTAGAGTATCTATTTTGCCATGAAATGAGGAATTTAAATCACAAAAATATTTAATGTTATACAAATTAATCCAGGCTTCTGCTATTACTGAGTTCATCATTATGCATTTACTTTCCCACAAACAGAACTGAGATCCTTTCCTTTTGAAATCAGATGCCTCTATAGCTTTCTGTGACTTTAAAATAGCTGGGTTTCAGTACTGTTTTCTTACATAAGATTTTGCAAAAGCTAGTTTTCAGAAAACAAAAGAATGTTCAAAAAGTCCCTCACTAATGACACAGAAATACCAAAAAAGCAGAAAAAGTTTTTCTATTTCGAGTTCCTATGAGAGCCCTGATTTTTTTGCCATTGAAAAATTACCTAAATATTGAAAATGAAAATAACATTTATCTAAGTGTAAACAAACTATGAACTTGTTCTGTTTATTCTAAGTGTGAGATGAAAGGTACAAGGAAGAGATAGGATTAGAAAAATAAATTATTAGCTACATTACAGGATCTACTACAAAGACCCTAGTGATATCAAGGCCACGCACATGAAATGTTGTCTTTTCTTTATGGACCTTTGACCAGTAAGTAAAACACACAGGGAAATTTAACATACAAGTTAACAGTCATCTGAAGAACAATTTGAGCTGTGAAAAAATAAAGTTGTGTTTCATCATCTTTAACGATTAACCAAAAGCACCAAGATCTTTCAGACAAGTTAAGTTCAAACCAGTTCAGGTATGCTATCCTGAACAAACTTAGCATGTTTATTAAAGTCATAAAAATCTAAAAGGGAAGGATGATTTGCATGCCTCTTCAACAGCAGACTACTCAATAAATGACATCTACTACATTCTAATAATGGGTGTTATTCTAATAAATTTTTCATTAATTATGTTTCTCAAGCACAGATTACAACTTATGTGCCACCTTCTTTCAGTATTATTTAAACTAAAAAGATATGAAGAATAGGGAGCATACATTTTACTCTGTCTTTGCAATTGCAACCAGAGAAAAATCAAAGCAAAACTGTAACAACAAAAAAAATCTTACCGTTTATTGGACAGGTATGAATCATTTTACATGAGTTCCAAGGAGCTACACTCACATGTAAAGACAACTGTGGGCCACATGCTTTGTTTATGCTTGAAAGCATAAGTGAAATAGAATATGGCTTTCTTGGTTCATAAAGGTATTAATTTTGTTAAGACAAAAAAACCACCCCCAAAAAACCAGCATATATTGAGGAAGAAAAGCCAAATTGTAACTGTATGTTGCAAGTCCTGCTAATTTCATTTAGAGAATTTGTAGAACAGTTTTATAAGCAGATACCAGAACAGATTTATTAAACTGTACAAAAGGGCTAATTCTTACCGTCATAGAGCAAGATATTTTGCTGGAGACATGAAAATGGATGGAGGTTTCATCCAAGATAATATAAGAAACACCGTAACCATCATCAGCCACCTAGGGGAAGAAAAGAAAAAAAATTCTGAACTTTTTTCCTTCCGTTCCTAAGTTACCTTATACATAACTATACAATTCTTACTGTGCAGTTTTTAAAATAAGTTGCAATTTCTCCTTCAGCACAACTTAAGCTTTTGCATTTAATATATCATTTCTGAAGATTGATTCCACTTAAGAAAACAGTTCTGGTCTCATCTGAAGTGCATGGAATTAGCATTTTATGAAGGTATGTCTGTAATATTTCCCAGCTTTAGTTTTTTTTTTTTAAATAGAACACTTGTTCAAAGACCTTCTGCTTTCAAAGTCTGGTCTAAAACAGCTATATAGCTGTTAGAAAGGAATCATAGAATGCTTAGTGTTGGAAAGGAGTTTAAGCTCATCTAGTTCCAACCGCCTGCCATGGGCAAGAACACCTCACACTAGACTACGTTGCCCAAGACTCTGTCCAACCTGGCCTTGAACAATGCCAGGGATTGAGCATTTACCACGTCTTTGGGCAGCCTGTTCCAGTGCCTCACCACCTTCACAGTAAAGAATTTCTTCCTTATACCTAGTCTGAACTTCCCCTGTTGGAGTTTAAACTGATTGACCCTTGTCCTATTGCTACAGTCCATGATGAGTCACTTTCCAGCATCCTTGTAGGCTCCCTTCAGATACTGAAAGGCCGCTATGAGGTCATCACACAGCTTCTCTTCTCCAGGCTGAACAGCCCCAAATTCCTTAGGAATAAAATAGTTCACTTGCATAGCTGAACTTACTGTTTCATGAGATCACTCTGCAGATGTAAACAAATACAGTATATAAATGCAAAGTATGCAAGCCTTGTATTATGAAAAATTACCCAAAGGCAAAGTCATCTGACCCTACAGCAAAGATATGATTCTGAATACTCATATCACGAACAGAGGTCTGGTCAATTTCAGTATTAGCAGCCTTAACTGTCTCAGGTTTCAAACTGAGGTTATAATCTAAGTATACCTAGTAAACACAGACTATCCTGCTGCTACCCTTCTTCTCTTTCCTAACTCAAAGGATCACAACCTTCAAGAGCTTTGCTCTCACTGCTGCTAAGCAGCCTCAAAGTCTGCTCTCTGTTAATGCTACAAGGCTATAGTCTACAGAACACTTGAAAAACAAAGAAACAAACAAACAAAAAACACCAACCAAATTAACAGAAACAACCACCAGTACACACACATGGAAAAGCCTGATGTACTGAAACTTTGGGCTACTTCTGCAAACCAAAGAACAGTTTTTGTAAGGATATAAGAAATCATTTTTCATTTTGGGCAGTGTGTGCTCACAGCCCAGAAAGCCAGTCATATACTGGGCTTCATCAAAAGAATCATGTCCAGCAGGCCAAAGGAGGTGATCCTGCCCCTCTGCTCTCGTGCCACTGGGAGTACTGTGTACAGTTTTGGTGTCCTTAACATAAGAAGAACGTGGAGCTGCTGCAGCAAGTCCAGAGGAGGGCCACAAGGATGATCAGGGAACTGGATCACCTCCTGTATGAAAAGAGGCTGAGAAAGCTGGGGCTGTTGGTTCAGCCTGGAGAAGAGAAGCTGTGTGAAGACCTCATAGCAGCCTTCCAGTATCTGAAAAGGGCCTACAGGGATGCTGGACAGGGACTGTAGTGATAAGACAAGGGGTAATGGGTTAAAATTTACACAGGGGAAGTTCAAGTTTGATATTAGAAAGAAGTTCTTTACTGAGAGGGTGGTGAGGCACTGGAATGGCTTGCCCAAGGAAGAAGTTGTGAATGCTCCATCTCTGGTGCTGTTCAAGGCCAGGTTGGACAGAGCCTTGGGTGACATGGTTTAGTGTGAGGTGTCCCTGCCCATGGCAGGGGGGTTGGAACTAGATTGTCTTAAGGTCTTTTCCAACCCTAACCATTCTATGATGAAGGGAAAAGTAAGCAGGGTTATTTGGAAAGACAAACAACTGAAGAAAGGAAATCAGAGGAATGAAGAAATAGGAAGAAGGGAGCAGTTAATGTAGCATTAGCAAAAACAAAAGGAAAGTGTTAGAAATTCCTGTAGCCAAAACCCTATTTTACCACCAGACCACACTGTTTTGGAGATTCTAAATGCTGACCTCATAATTGGCTGGAGCAAGCCAGTTTCTCACATATGAGCAGCACTGCAATAGCTAGGCTTCCTTGGTATTGCAATTTAAACTCATTCCAACCTCAAGAACTACTAAAAGCTGTATCAAATGTGAATAAATAAACAATAACAAAACAAACAAACAAAAAACAAACCCAAAATTCCAGCTTGACAAACTAACCAAAATACACTGTACCTGTCATCCTAATCTCTGTGTGGCAAATAGCAGTCTTGTAATCTCTTTCATTATTCTTTTAGTAGAAATACTTTTTGAAAATAGATTTAGTCTAGTCTATAGCCCCATAAATTCTGCTTAACAGAGCTTGTTAACAATAATATTGTCATAATCAAATGTTCAAATCTCAGAAAAAGACTACAGCAAGTCAGCAGCTTGTGAAATCTCTAACAATACACTAGTTTCTTGAAAGTCTACAGAAGCTGTAGAACATGGTTTAATTTTTGACTTAGCCACTATTCACACTTAGAAGGGCAAGTAGAACAATATGTGTGGCTTAATTTGGAGAAAAACATGAACAGTTTTTTAAAACTTATCAGAAAATACAAAAAACATATCAAGTATAATTACTTTTACAATCTCAACCTCTCTGCCATGTAGGCCTGTACCACATTAGATAACTGTCTTTCCTTATGAATAATCCATTCTTGTAGTGGGATATGACAAAAAGGTGATGCATGTTTTTCTGCGCGTGGCCACATAATGAGAAAGCATTAAGCACATTCATTTAACAGCATGTGTTGCACCTTTGATGTACAATACTAAGGTGTTACAGATCTGAAGCTTTCAAAGTGGCATATTCAAAATAAACTGTTTTTAAAGAAGTATTTGTATTTAGCAAACATACCGGTCCAAATCCTCCACCAGAAGATAACATTTCGGGATGCTTCTTTAAATCAATGTGTTGCTGTGGTGTCTGACTTGTTGACAGCCGCCAAGGTTCTGACAAAACCTTTATTAGATATGAAACAGATGCAAACAAGTATCATGCAGTGTTTAAGAACATGCAACTTTTCCAAAAACTATTCAAGGTAAGTAAGAAACCACTCACTAAAGCAATAGTAAGGATGACTCCAGTTCCCACTTCAACGGAATGAACAATTAAGAAGGGTTAAAAGAAATAGCTAAATTTGTCCTGATGTGCAAACCATTAACATATGAAGTCATGGTGTCAGTTCCTCAAAGAGAATAAGAGTTGTTTCAATATAAACACTACTTCAAAACAGATTAATCTGGTCTATAGCCAGGGAAGTTCTGCATAGCAGGTCATGTTAACGACAAGATTGCTAACAGCCACAGTGAAATTCTGGTAAGATACTACATCGAGTTAAAAGCTGTTAAACTCTCTACCAATAGAGGTGTAACTTGAAAGTCTGCAGAATCTGTAGAAAGTTGTTTTATTCTTGACTTTGTCCCGCATCACAAGCAAGCAGACAAATGTGAGTAGCTTAATTTGGAGGCAAGCTGGAACATATTTTTTATTAATCAGGAAACATGAACAACTGCAACATAATTACTTTCATAGAGAGCAAGCTTAAAATCTAGTTGAAGTAATAAAACATTGTTATGGTAATAAAACAGTGACATTAATGTTGTGCATAAAAAATAATAATAAAAAAATCACAATATGTAATTGCTTTAATTCACAGTAAAAGAAAGTGATTTTGTCACAGTTCCAATGCAACATCTTGAGAGAAAACATAGCCTTTTTTGCTGCCTTGAAAATATGTAAAAACCACAAGCAATGTTTGGGGGTTTGGGTTTGTTTTTTTTGTTGTTGTTTTGGTTTGGTTTTTTTAATACTGACTGTATCTTTCTTGCAATCCTTAATGATGTATTATTCTACAAAGCTCACAGAAAGCATTACTATAGGCTTATTAATAAGTGCATACATAGAGCAAAATGAAACTAACTTGTAATCTATTAGCAGACATTAAGCTATGTTAGCTCTTAGTTTTTTTCTTAGGAAAACCTGAGTTCTACAACTATGTCAGCAGATAGCACAAAATGTTAGGTTAAAAAAGGATTTTTTTTTTTTGCTGTAATTAATAGTTATCAATAAAAGTCACTTACTTCCTTAAGGAAGGGAGAATCTACAGCCAGGTACTTGGAGACGACATAAAGACAGAAGAGATGGCGGTCAATGCCAGAGCCTGTCATGGCAAGACGATATAAGTGCTGATGTTTGTCAGCAGCAAGCCGAAAGAACTTCAGCTTATTTTCATTCTGACAATGAAACAAAGATGAAGAAAAAATCAGTTAAGTGAACTGGATGGAGGTGTGGAAACTAAGTTACAGCAATGGCTTTCAACACTAGAACATGCAATGGTCAAGTACATTATATTACTGTATATTTAGTTTCTAGAGACAGCAGTCTTAGAGTTACAGAAGAACAAATCTCAACAGGATTTAAGAAAAGATGGAACTGCATCAGCCATTTTAGAAGGCAGACTGACAACACTGAAGATATTGGGTTCATGAATGCTGGCAATTTTTTAAAAGCCTTCTCTTAAAATCTCAGGAGCTGGCAATTCCAGTCAGAAGTCATGCAAACATGAATGGAAAGCCTCATCAAGGGAAGTTCAGATTGGACATTAGGAAAAGGTTCTTCACTGGGAGGGTGGCCAGTCACTGAAACTGGCTCCCTAGGGAAGTGGTCAGGGCAACAAGCCTGTTCAAGGAATGTCTGGATGATGCTCCTAGTTGTACAGTTTAGTTTCAGGTAGTCCTGCAAGAAGCAGGGAGTTGGACTCAATGATCCTTATGGATCCAACTGAGATACCCCATAGTTCTCTGAACACTGTATGAATGTTACAAGAGCTGAAAGAAAGTGCCTGTTCAAAACAGTGAGCCATTCTGTTAAGATTTTATGATGTGGAATGAACATACCGAGTATATGGCAACCTATCACTTCTTATCTCGGGCATCGCAGCATTTTACACCACTTATACGGGACATAGTGAACAGCCTATATGGCTTCAGCAAGAGAAACTAATAAATCACTTGTAGTCATGCTAAATATGCCCACCATTGTCATCCAGGACTAAAGTTTTGTGGATAATCCATAAAGATACATGCCTCAAGGAAATTCCGAGAAAAAAGTAGAACAAACAGTAAAGGCAGACAACTCTTTTGGAAATAATATAGAAATGCATGTAATATATCTTCATAACATATAAAACCCCAAATTTGCACTATGAAGGCAGGGTTCCTCTGCTCTGTTGCTGGTAATTCCAGATGAAGGACAGTAATGAATCAACAAATCTGAAAGAATCATGTTTGTAGTAACCATATAAAAATTCAATGAGCAGAATTATGTCTATTATGTACATATATCTTGCCATGTATGGGGTTACCTTATTCCTTCAACAAAACAGCAGATGTTAACTGCGGAGATGTTAACAGCACTTAGTTTTGACATTAGGACTATGTCAAAATTGCTTTCTATACACAGGGTAGTTGCACAGTAGCTGTACCATCCTGCTGTGTATGACACGTTGACATGGCTGAATTTTCAGACTTGAACTGGTCTGATTCACAGCTCCAAGCACAGCATATTCAGGGGGATTTTACCTACATACAACTCCCAGATAGACGAGGGAGAAAAAAGTTTGTTTCTTTCTCTGTGCATCTGTTTATTTGCAGTAACATTTATTCATAGAATCATAGGGTTCTTTGTTTCTGAAGAAAGAACTTCGACTATTCGTCTGGTTAGACTTCTCTGCTCCAAGATCTGATAATCTAAAACTCTTTCCATTATGTAATTTACTTTTAAAGATTGTCAAAGTGAAAAAACAACCTCCTAAAGTAATGGCCTGGGGGTTTCAGGCTTCTCACTATTTCCCTCCTTACTGACTATCCTTACTAGCAGAAAATATTTCTCTAATGTGTTTCTGCCTGAAATTTAAGTCCGTTACTTCATGGGGCAGGTAACAGATTGTTCCCATCATCTCTGCATCAGCCTTTCTTATCCTCCAGAGTACAACATGGCTCCCTATCTCTTCCACAGGGTTCTCTCTTCAGACTAGGCAGGAATAATTGAGTTCAAACACTCTTCATAGATCCTCTTCAGGGGTTTCTAACCATCCTTCTTTCTCTCCTTTAGACTCTCTCCAATCCATCTTCTCTATAAATCTATAACTCAAGTGTGGCGTCCAAAACTGGACACACCATCCCAGCTAATGCTGTATAGGAAAAATGTTCAGGGACGACAGACTATTAAAAATAAAGAGCAAGAGTAATTTAAATGAGGGGTCCGTTTTTCCCAATGGCATTGCACTGAATGTTCATTAACTGATTATTATAGTCCTAGATCTTTTTCATTATAACTTCTACCCATGCCACTGCTACTCTGGCTTGGATGCAACACCTTGAGTACATTCCTATTTAACAAAACTCTCTTTTTAAACTCAAATTTTTATTAATTCTGAGGAACTGAAAATTCCATTCAGCTTAGCAAAACTGGCTAATATAATGATTTATTTCATCAATTGTGTCTAAAACCCACAACTAATAGTAGATTGAAAGAACAGACAGCTCTCACCCTTCCCAGTACTGTCTAGGTTTTCCAAACAAAGAAGTTTTTTTTCCTAGACCATGTTTCTTTTGCCAGTCAAAATGCCATGGGAAAGGTGCCTGTGAGTGATACTTGCTTCCCTATCAGAAAGAAAAGCCTAACTGGTAGGAGGTTACTCATTTCACAAATCTATATTTGAGTTTTACAAGTCAAAAAAAAAAAATCTCACAAGTAATTTCAATTGTCTGGAGTTCAGGAACTATAAGAAATGGCATATTTGGCTAAGTTACTGCCATTCTCTTTTGGTATAGCCTTGAATTTTTGCCATATTGACAGAAAAGGTGGACAATTAACTTGATGCTGCATTTCCTTCCTAAAAAACAAAGGCATAATTTCAAGGGTTTAAAAACTATTTACGAACATATACTGATATCTAGTGATAATTCATGTGCCTTGTGGAATTATACAGAACAATAACATGGACTTACACTTTCAGTTGGGTCTTCCATGGATCGAACAAAGTTACATGACTCAACAGTACATGAACGAACAGTTTCAGTCCTGCCTTCTCTGAACAAGCGTGTCATAGAGGCTTCATACGTTAAAGAAAATTTTCCCATGTCCTTGAAAAGGGAAAAATCAGGTCTTAAAGGTTTAGCCAGACTTAGCCTCACTTTCTTAATCAACAGTTCAAGGAAAGCACACAGGATATCAATCCCTCCACAAATTAAACTCAACATTAAGTTTTTGGTAGCCCATCATTAGCAGATGTGCCTAAACACAAAGGCAAAAATAAGATTAGTAGCAGGATTTGATAAATGCTAATAGAACAACCAAACTAGCAAGGACTATCCTCACTGGTTTATATTCAGTCTTCAGCTTATAACCAAAGATGACTCAAAAACCTGTTTAAAAGTTCAGGGGCTTCCTAATTAGGACAGCTGCAGTAAATAATTAAGGAACTAACATTCTTAAAAGTATTTTCAGTTAAAAATTTAAGAGCATGGAGGCACATGCCAGCACGGGGATTTTCAAGATATGTGAGAACTAAAAACAATCTACAAAATCCAGGAAGTGTGGCTTCCATATTTCTGTAGATGTGCACAATCTACAGATTAAAAGTTGCCAAATGACAGAAGTTTATCTAACACATATTAGAAAGTGATGTATATAAAATACATATCAGAACAGATTTTAACAGTCTGTTCAGTTTTAGATATGGAAGATGGATGTTCAAATTAAAAGAGATGGGTGGATTATCAAGCTATTTGCCATGTAGCTACTGTATAAGACAGACTGCAATGTTGATAGCAGCCAGGAAATCTGGGTGCTTTGGAAAAACATTTGGAATTACTTAAAAGCCTAGAAGAGTCTCTAAATAGCAACAACCAAAAAGCAAAATGAAAAATATGGATGTTGCTATACTGGTGTTTTCTGAAAGCATGCTACAGATAAGGTGAACTAACAGAGGAATACACAGGCAGGCAATTCTGTTAATCCTTTTTGAGTGTAGTCGTGACTACTGATTTACGGATGAACTCCAAACTGAATGTTAAGTTTAACATTGTTTAGAATACAGAATCTCATTAAATTGGGTAGAGTGTAAGTCAGAAACAGACTGTTCTTCTTACCCGATAGTAAGCAAGCTGCAGAGCAAGTTGCACGAAGGCATCAGGGCTGGTTTTTACTTTCTTTATTAGTCCCTTCCCAAAAGTATCAAAATAAAATGAATTGAAGTCCACATCATCTGCCAGAGCTACAGCAGTGCTCAGAGACCTCTCAACCATTTCTTGACACTAAAATAAATAGATACACAGGTGTGCATACGCGTGCATTAATGGCTTTTGAGGGAACTGTTGAAAAAGTGAAAGTATTTTTAATTGATAACTAAGAAGAGTTGCCTTTATGCATGCCAGAAATTATTACCAATAATCTCCCTCTGGAGACTGACAAGATGCTACCTTTGGCAGAAAGTTAAAATTCAAAATGCTAGTAAAAAGTTTTAAGCAATACACCTCTGGACTCCAAAAATTAGATTTTAAAAATCCACCAGCATTTAGACTGTTCCAGTCACTAGAATGACCCGCAGAGGTAGAACAGCAATAACTGTGTGGCTTCCAATCTGCCATACATGCTTAATTAAGCATATCGCCAACCATTACCTTTTTATTAAAAATTAAAATCCAAATAGATGGTGGCAGTGTGTCTTCAACTCAGGCCAAAAAAGAAAAAAATCAAACCTTATTTGACACCTACACAGAATTTTGAACACAAAAAAGACAGCTAATCTCAAGGAACCATTTACAAGGAAGTATTTGTTGCAATGATAATAACGACTTCAACTTCATTTTAATACAGTTACTATTCAAAATAGGTGGCCACTTATTTTTGACATGTGGCCACCCAAGAAAGTTTCTAGTAAAAAGTTGCCATTTCCAACATTTTCAAATGTGACATTAAAACCCCCTGATACCTTTCCAAGTAAACTGAGTTACATCCACACATGAAATACACATCTTACAGGATATGAAGGAATTTTAAGCTGATTTATATTGTTATCAATAAATACTAAAATGATTTGACTGCTCAGAAAAAGGTGAGCTTCTTCCTCAAACCACTATCTGTTCTGTACTTACTTCTTCTGGAATTTCCCACTGCAGTTTGGTAGGAACAGGAATATTTTGATTGGTATCTCCTTTGCAATGCCCATCTTCTGAATAGCCCAGTTCAAGATAGTCAGTTGCCATTACATTCTGCAAAGAATGATACTTCTTCAGAATTGCAGCACATTACATATTGCGGTGGAATTAGGATTTCATTGTGAAATCAATACGACCCATTTTCACTACCCAATGAAATACAATATACAATTCATTTCCAAATATTAAAAACAGCTGCAAGTGAAGCCCACTGGTTTACCTGTTATTTGATGAGCATTTTTACTTGTGTTCTGAGTGGGAAAAATACCAAATATGCAAACATCAATTACACTTGTACATTTTGTTAGATGCTGCCGAATTAATCAAAATATTTCAACTAGAAAGCTACCTCAACTTACTTGCAGTAAAAAAAATAAAAAAATAAAAAAAATCAAATCTTAGAGGCTTAGATTTCACCACTTCTGATCAATTTACATTCTAGAGAGTTTCTGCAAGATTTGCATCCCACTCAAAATAGATTATTTTATATGTGCACTAGAGTTCTTAGGTGGAGAAGTAAAATATTTCCAACACGAACAATAGAACTTGGAACAACAGACAAAATAAGCTCAGTCTTACAAGGTTTCAAACAACATCCTCAATGTAAAAAATAACAAATAAATGAACAAAAACAAATAATGCAGGATTATCAATAGATTTGAAGCGGCTCAATATGGAAAGAAAAAGGTTGACAAAGATCTATTGCATGTTTTATATATAGTTCTAATCTATTATTTTAATTTTCTCACTTGTTTGTCAGAACATGTCAAATATGAAAAAAAGCTTAATCATTCTATTTAAAAATAGGCAATATATAAAGAAATAACAGCAGATAACTTTTTAAGAACTGAAATCCTACTTAGTTTATTGTAGTAATCTTAATTCTTGGCAGAAAATGAACCAATTAATTGTAAGCACAGAGATACAAATTAAAGCATGCAACAGCACTCAAAAAAACCCCAAGGGAACTCTTTTCTCATTGAGCTAATCTAAACTGCACTGTCAAGTTAGTCGTAAATTAGTTCAGCCATCTTTCTTCCCTGGTTAGAGAATGCTTAAAAGAAAAAAAAAGTTGTGGGGTTTTTGTTGTTCTTACAGAGATGGAAACACTCATATAATAAAATTGGTAAATTACCTGGAGTATCATTCAGACCCAAGACCCGTTTGCATACATAATAAAATCAGAATCAGCTACTGTTCATGAAGTAGTTCTGAGTGATTAAATCATGTAACTGTTTATACATTTAAGCTTCAAAAATAAAAAAAAATTAAATAGGATTTCAAGTAATTAGCTAAGGTCATGATGAACAGACCTGACAAAAAATGCATTTATTCGATTCATTGTATATAAACATAAGAGATAATATATCAATCTGCAGTACATCAAACAATAGCATAGAGGAAAAGTTTAACTCTGTACCATTTCTTTAAATTTTGAAAGTAAGTGTGGGATTTTTATAATGCAAGAAAGCTTAAGTGCTTCAGGAGCATGTATATATGCAAAATACAATGCTATATCAAATCCATTGGTTTTGAATATTATAAACAAGTTAAGTGGGAAACTTTATCACTTTTCTGTGAGACATCTATACTCATTAAAATGCAATAAAAACCTTTCATTTATACTTTTCTTTTAAGCAAGAGGAGGGGTTTTAAAGTCTACAGTTGCTATAGACACCAGCATGTAATCACTCACAGTAATGTGAATGCAAAGGATTGATAGTAACTGGCCATCTTCAGGACCATTGCACAGACCACATCCCATTATCTCCTGCATTAGCTTCTTGTACAAAACACCTACCTCCCAGAGGTGTCCAACAATAGGAGCATCTGCCCACGAGTGCTCTGCATTCAGACCCATTCTGCCGTTTTTGAATATTATAAGAGTGAATGATTTATCAAACCACCTACAAAAGAGATTAAGATTTCCTGATAGTTTTGTACATTACAAAAGCATTTTTACACTTTAACTTCATCTCTCTCAAAAATTCCCATTCAAATGCATTAGTTTGTGGCTTCTCCCTCACCCCCCCAGTAACAGTTTATTTAAATCTTTCAATATATTAAAAGAGTTTATTAAAAAAACCTGAGGAAGACTTTTTACAATGGCCTATTTAGACAGGATAAGGGGCAATGGTTATAAACTCTAAGAAGATAGATTTGGAACTGACAGAAAGGAGAAACGTTTTTTAGCATAAGAGTGGTGAGACACTGGGCAGGTTTCCCAGAGAAGCTGTGGGTGCCCCATCACTGGAAGTGTTCGTAATAAGGTGGACTGGGCTTTGAGCAATCCAATCTAGTGAAAGATGTCCCTGCCTATGGTAAGGGAGGTGGACTGGTCTTTGAGCAATCCAATCTAGTGAAAGATGTCCCTGCCTATGGTAAGGGAGGTGGACTAGATGATCTTTGAAGGTTGCTTCCAATGCAAACTATTCTGTGATTCAATGAAATTTATCAGCTTATAAGTCTCTAATTCATGTGCATTAATCACGTGAATTAGTGAAATTCTAAAAAAAGAGGTGTTTTCCAGAGACAATACTGTACCTGTCATAACATTTGCCATGTATTAGGGATTTTGCGTATGCATCCAGTGACCTTACTGGGTCTTCTTTCGTGTACCCTCTCTCGATGTCATCTAATGTTACAAAAAATGCTGCTTTTTCAATGGCATCTAAGGACTGTCTGTTCTTTCCATGGCTAAAATAAGCCCGTCGAGCTTTAGCCCATGGTACTCTGCAAAAAAAAATTTTTTTTATTGACAGCTTATGAGAATTTGACAACATCTTATCACTCTTAAGATCACTATGAGATTACTGCTACTTTTATCAAATTTGAAGCAACTACTTTCATTGGGATTAAACTGTATCAGCAGAGAAAAGTTTTGGAAGTACATGTACAATGTAATCCTATGAACCAATTCAACATATACATGCAAAGCTTAATCTAAATTCAATATTTCTGCAGCATGCAATGCATATAGATCATCTACATTTATAACTGAACACAATAAAACATTTATTATATGGAAGAAAATGGTAATAATAGTGAAAACAATCAGATAAATATCCATTGCTGTAACATCTAAACCTCAGTCTGGACAACTGTCACTAAAAAGTTTCACTGGAAATGCCTGAAGCAGAACTGAAGTTAAAGAAGTTCTGAACAACGTAATTTCTGTGCAGTTGCACAATGTATATTTACAAGTTTCTGTGGTTTTCCAAATGAAAAAGATATCTGTTTGGTTTAGAGCAGAAAGTGAGAAAAAGAAGGGACTTCTAGTAAGAAAGCATATCAAAATCCACAGTCACTCCCCCTTGTCCAGAAACAATTAGGCAGATTGAACTGAACTTGTCATGATTTAATTGAATTCAATGATTTTGTACTTAAAACCAACTGAGTACATAGTGCTTTATTTTGTAGGTGAAAATCATGAATATGGAGTAACAGTTACCAGATTCACATTCTTGATCTTAAGTTTTTTGATACTATTAAAATGCCAGTGAACCCCAGAGTAGATATAAAACTCTGGTAGTTCAGTATGTGTAATACTGTAAAGTCTTCCAATTACCACCCTTATGATAACCACAATTAAACCAAACTCCTCCAGCTAAGTACACATAATCTGTATACAGGGATGTCACTGCAAAATTACTTTCAACTCCATGTAGTTACTAATGACTGAAAAGGTCTCATACCTTAGCAATATGCAAAATCAGGGATCAAGGTATAATCAACTGACTGCAGACTATTTTAAAATTCCAAAGCCAGTATTGAATTAGTATATTATGCAACTATCTCTAAATATTAAAGTATATTTAAAAAATAATAACGATCTTACCTATCTCCTGCAGTAAGAGCTGCTAGTTTCTCTTCACCAGCCTGAGGCTCTGAACCATCATCAAGAATTCGTTGCATCTGCTGTTCAATTTCTCTGGGTTTCAACAGTCTACCATCATGGTACAGCCATACTTTGAAGTAACGGCCCTTATGATACACAACAATGTGTTTGCTGTCTTTCACATGCTGGAGAGTATCTAGAAATTGCAAACATCTTGTGAAAACAAAGCTGAAGTCTCAAAACACTAATGCACTAAACATCGAATGTCTACTGCATGCCCTACCAGTTAGCCACAGCTTATTTAACAAAGTAATATAGTGCGAGATAAACCAATCCCCCATCTTATTTCAGCACAAAGACTCCTGCATGAAACAAGTAAAATACTCAGATTTGACAACCATTTGCATGCGTAGTACCACAAGTTTCCACACTGGTGACCGATATTAAAAGTGAGCACTAGTACTGTAGTCTCATTTATGTAGTCAACAAAAGAACACACTAGATGAGTGAGGAAAGGTACTTTTAAATCATCTTCATTCAAGTTCTAGACAATTCATGGTATAATCTGTGGGGAGTCTTAAAAGGGCCCAAATTAAGTACCATAAGTTTCATTCATATGTATCCTGACAGATACAGAATGAATGCTCCATCTGTGGCCAAGAAGTGTAGTGTTATGAAAATCGGTGAAGCAGAAAACCTACGCCACAAGTTTTTCCTAACTTTGTTATTTATATGGCTTAATTGTCATAACCCTAAAGTTCATCTTGAAAGCATTATATCAAACCACACGTGAAGGTTTCTACAGAAGCCAGGGAAAGCCCTCAATTGATGAAAACTGTCGACTGGATCCCTTCACCACCTGAAAGAACTGTTATATTACTGTGAATCTGGAAAGAACCATTACAGTACTTAAATTTGAAAGAAACTGAGGAGATCCATTAAGATATACAGGAGGTATGCCATAATCAGGTGTTATAGTTAGAATGGGCTACTGATACACTTTTGTACAAAACTCATTTCAGATTAAGAGAACACCAAATCCAAAGTTAATTGCAAACAGTTCATACTTGTATTTTATTGAGGACAGGGAGGAGACAAGGGTTTCACTCTCAGTACTTAAAGTACTCTAAATAACAATAGCTCACATAGTATACCTGTGTAATAGATTTTAAAACTTGCTAGTTTACTTAAGCTACCAGTTCATGTTCAGGGAGTAGTCACCACCCCCATTTTGCAGACGAAGGAAGTTGAACCATAACCAGGAAATAATTCCTCAATAATCTACCAAAGGCCAGCAACCAAACCAAGAGTAAAATCCTTTATGTTTTTTTTATTCTTTAGTTGAGTGTAACTAACATGCCTAAAGGCAGCTTGAAACATAGGACTGAGTTACAGACATCAAAGTCAAAATAAAATACGTACTATTTTCAAGTGACAACCCCAGAGAAGAATCAGCCTCAAGATCTCAGATGACTTACTGACCATCAAAAACCAATGATGATTTATGTTGAGATAGAGCAATAAACGATTTATCAAAGGTTTGCCATTAACTGAAGTGAAATGCTTTTATGTGTATAGACAGTGTTGATGAATGAATGCAATGAGAGGATATGTACACCTACAGTGAGAAAGTGTATATGAATTGTCACAGAGACTTTGGGGTTTTTTTTGACTGAGCTAACATGATTGCTTGTGATCATGCAGGCACATCCTTAGTCTTCTACAATAAAGAGAAGTTGCAGGAACAGACTCAGGAGAGAATGACCCTGCTGTAAGTCAACAGGTGCACCCCTCTATTCAAAATTAAAATGTGAAAATTTAGTTACTCGTAGCTTTGGATAATCAGACCACTGCTGGGAGTTAGGGCAAGGGAGGAACTAACAAAACCCAAAGTATGTATTTTCTTAATATATTACAGAGACAGTTTTGGACACCATATTTACTACAGGTGATTTCTCTTAGCTTGTGTCTAACAGCACATGTAAGGTAACAGCACAGGTCAAGGTAACAGTGATGTTGATAACCTTGACAGGACTAAGACTCTACCTGCCTCTAAACTAGTCAGACATTCACATTGAGAACACTTCATTGGGAAGTTGTTGTGAATCATAAACTGAAAGGAAAAAAAGGTAAAGTCAAGCAAGCAAAAGGTTTTAATATAGTTGAGATAAGAGAACACAACTTCAACAAACATAAACCCATGGATATCAAAGGATCCTCAAGGAGTAGAATGGAGAAAACTAAAGAAATTTTTCCCTTTAGGGTATTTTGAAATATCTAGCACACTGTAGGAGTTCACTACTTCCTGAGGAGTGGAACACAGCATTGATGTGTCTGTCAGATCTTTATCTGGGAAAAAAAGGGATTTTTGCACAAAATACCTCCAAAACCGAATTCTATTAGGGCGCTTATTTTTCTTGGCTGGCCTTGCTTACCTGATTCTTCTCCTGGGATACGGGAGGTGTTAAACATCCGTTCCCACTGAGCTGAGCAGAGTGGAACAGTGGATCCCATCAGAAGAATCTGTGCCACAAATATACATTAAAACGTTCATATATTAAGCATATACAATTAAAAAAAAAGAAAAAAAAACAGGATATGGTTAAAAGGCTGTAGAATATTAAGATTTACAGTATATAAACTCAGGATTCACCTCACCCCCATTGTGTTTCCTTGAATTACATGTGGAAGATTCCACTGACATTCCAGTAGCTGTATTTTTTCCCCTCCTACCAAAAGCTCACCCTTGAGGAGGGATGACTGAACCTTGCTAGCATCTGAAATCCAAAAAGCTCTCAGTGGGCAGTCAAGATGCAAAATTAAAACATGCAGCATGCATTACCCCTTAATTGTTTCTTTTAAAGTCATTTCTAGGTGTGTAGAAACAAAAGTTCACATTTCTCAGATTTGTAGTTACAATAAGTCACATTCCTGACCATCAACAAAACTACTTGTTTCCACAATATTGTTCCCTACAACATACAGGCCCTGAACAGAACAGAAATTCAAAATGGGATTTACCTTCCCAATCTTTGCTACCTAGAAATTAGTGCAACACAAGAGTTTATCATCATCTATACTTTAGCTGGCACTGGCCCACTCTTGGCCTCAAGGTCCAGTCCTTTGTCCCAACCACCCCTTATGTTCATACTACATGATACCTCAGACTTACAGACTTTCAGACTTCAGTGGCTCAAAAGTACCATTGTATGCTTAGTACCTAACAACAGTATCCGTTATATGGAATGTTTAACATATTCAAGTACAAGTCTCAGTCTTTTGGGCAAATACATACATTAATTCTAAATACTGCAATTAGTTGTCATGACAGAATCCTGTATTTCTGATAATTGGTATTTTCTGCCATGTGCAATTCAAGTGATAACCCAAGACGGAACAAAATTTGTGGTCCCAAACATCTTACATGTAGTTCTGACAATAAAACATTCCTCTTCTCTACATTCTGAAAACAGATCAAGTTGTTGCAGATTATGCTAGAAAAAGACCAAAGGCCACTTAAACTGATATACATACTGGCTTGATTTCTTGTCTGTCCAGTTTTTTTCGATAGAGCAGGATGGCATGGATAGCGTTACCAGCTCTAGCTGCCTGCATGGTTGTGGGACATAAATAAAGGAAGTCCTATAAAGTACACAAGAAACATAAGTTAATGATTACCAAACTACATTTAAAAAGAAGTACTGATAGTACTTCTCATTCACTTCCTTATAGTTTATTCTGGTTAATATGGAAAAAGCTTTAAAATATACTAAGTGCACTAGTGCAGTGAGTTGATGACTTGAAACTTAAATTTCTTCATCAGCCAATCTCCTTAAACAGCATCAGTCCTGAAATATATATGATAGCTGCTCATCATCCCAGTAGAAAAGACAATGTTACTTAAAATTTGAATCCAAAACTACCATATTTCTTCTTTCTACTTTAAATTTTAATATTTTTTTACAATTTTATTTCCTGTACAGACATTTGTGAATATGAGCACACACCTTTCTGAATTGTGTTACCCATGAAGTTTTATATAGAGCTTTTGAAAGCATTACTTATTGCAGTAAGCACAAAACTGTGTGCAGTCACTATTACATGAGTTTTCCTAAGTGGCAAAAGTTTATTATTAACATAGCACTGTACTTGAAGATGTTGGCTGCACATTAAAGGTTTTCCTTAAAAGGAAGAAAAACCAAGGTCACAAACTCAGTGGCAATGGATTTCTAAGCAGGCAGATATAATGAAATAAGCACCTGGCAGAATTTTTTCTGTACCTCTTTGACACATAAGGTGTTTATATTATTTACTTACCATTGCAAAATAATTACTATTAACCATTATTGGTCCACGTCCTCTAAGGTAGACATATTCTTCCCACCAATCACTAACCTACAGTAGGAAGACAAAGAAAACCAGTAAAACCTCATTACTTCCACAGTTTGTCTTCTATGTTAATGACTCCCCAATACAACATTCCATACAGACGCAGAAAGAAAACTGCTAGCTTGCCTTCCTACTTAAAAAAGAGAAACAAAGAAAAACCTAATTTGTGTTAAACTTTTGGGAAAATCAGGAATTATCTTACAGTTCTCACTATGATGTTGGGTTTGAGTTTTCTTTTTGGTAAAACCAAGACCAAACAAGTAACACAAAACAACAACAAACAAAAACCTAAACGCCAAACCATACACACACAAAAAATCCCAAAACAAAACAAAACCCACAACCAAAAAACCCCAAACAACCCCCCATGGAAAAACAAAAACCAAACCACAGAACAGATAGAAAAAGCAATCATAACAGCAAATGCTAAATCACCTGCTCCAGGATAATGAAAACAAAATGAAGATTTATTCTTTCAAGTTCCATTCACTAGACTGTTTACCAAACTACACAAGATATTTATGTGCAAATCAGGTGGTCTCTGATGCACTTTAAAAAAAATTAGGCAGTTCCATTTGCCTTCTTTTACATTTAAGAAAGATGAAAGTTAAGCCAAAAAGGGCAACAGGCAACAAATTAAAGTATGGCTATTGAACAATTGGGCCTCCTATTTATCTGCTTACATAGTTTGTGGCCCACCAGGATTTTAGCCTCAAGTACCACTGAAGCCTTGGTCCCAGATTAAATGCAAAATCTTTGGCAAGACCCTCCATTCTTCTGAACTCTTCATCATCCATAAGTGGCCGAACTGATTCCAGATACTAGAATACAGAAGAAGAATCAGTATCAGTATATAACTAATACATAGCTTTGCACCATTCCTACTTAAAGCGTTTGAACTGTAGGCAAAGATTATCCAGGCTCAATTCATAAGGTTGCAAATACCATGTTGTTAAAATAAGAGTATATACTCCTCTAAACATCTTCCTGCAAACTACAAAAATGAGATCTTTTTCCAGACATTTGTCAGCAAATCACAAATGGAAGCGACTACTTCTCTGAAAATATTTTCCACACAGAAGACATGCAGCTTCTTCAGTATCGGGCAGTGAGATTTTTTTGTCTCTAAAAATCCAACCTGTGGTTTCTACAACAAAGTGTCCTACTTACACGTTTTGCTATAAGGTATTGTGTCATAAAACACATTTTATGTTCAAGCTGTGGAAGATAAGAAAACCATAAAGTTTCAAAACCCTGGAAATCACACTCTGTTGCATAGTTTTACATCAGACATCACATCAAACAATATGAATTACATTAGCTTCAAATTGCCACAGCTTTTGTTTTAATTTCTATGCAGAAGTTTTCATCCATGACGCCATATTAATACCACCATATAATACTTCTTCTAAGACATGGTAAAAAAACCCAACAAAAACCACCACAACCAAAAAACTCAAAAAACCCCAAAACCCACAAAAAGCCCAGTAATTTCAAGCACATCTAAGTATGGATTCAATGTTACTGAAGAAAATGAATTAATAAATATACATACCCTATTGACTGTGTCTTTAACAGCTGGAACTGGCAATCGTGGTAAAGATGACTGGAAACTGTACAGCATGGGTTTACGTCCCGAGAAGAGTTTTACAAGTGTCTGAAGAAAAGCAAAACCAAAATACGCACCTCAAATTAATAAGTTCAGCAAAAGGAAAATGATGGAGTAATGAAGTGTAATTCATAAATAAAGTGTAACTCAGTTCTTTTCACTGGTAAATTATATAGTACTAAATTTAGCAGACTGCCATATTTATCACTGTTTCACAAATGAAAAAGCACTGACATAAACTAACTTCCTAAGGGTTAAAAACATGTCAGTGGAAGGGAGATAGTTGTAGTCATTCTCGACTATCTACTGGTCATTAGGCAATATTGTTTATAAGTGGCACACCTTAAGCTCAACAGAAAATGAAGACACTTAGCACTTCTTTTCTTCATACATTTCCCTCTGCAAATATTAAAAAAGCAAGTCTAACAGTTGATTTTTTATTATATAGTAGATACTGCAAAATATCTATATTGTGCTTGAAAACACGAATCATTAACCAAGCCCATGCATTAACCATGACCCAGCTAAGGAATCTGGATAGCTATAGCCGCCTTTCAAAATAATAATAATGCTTTGGAATCATGGTTTAATGTTTTCCAAAGGTATAGCTCAACATTAATAGCACTGATATTACTGGGAGTTTCTTCAAGCATGAGTTTATCTCAGGTGGTCTACTGCATGATTTGAACAAACCAAATTGTGCAAGCATGCTAGTATTATACTCAGTGCTTGTGTTACAAAAAAACACCAAAACAAAATGAAAGAGGCAGAGATGACCATTCCTCTCTTAGCTTCTGTTATTAGAACATCTGCCGTTTTCCATGGAAGACTGAAGACAGAAGCAACATTCTTATTTATGCCAACTTTTTCGCTGTGACACACACTATGCTGTAAGTATAGATTATGCAACTTACACGCTACACAGGAAAGGATTTTGACATTATTACCCTATTTCAGAGTAAAAGTAAGGTCAAGTATAAGAATCCAGTGAAACCTTTATTGTTGAATTCAAATCGATAAGCAAATTCAGATTAAAGACCAAAGACAAAGTATGTCATTGCACTATTAAATTTCTCCCTTATATACTCCCCACAACTGACAAAACTACTTGTTAAATCTTAAGAGTTTTTCTCTCAATCAATTTCCTTGGTCAGCACAGCACGAGGAAGTTGTTTAAAGCAGCATGAAAGTATCAAGAATTGCTGAATATTACCAACAACAAAGACCTCCCTGCAATGGACAATCTGTGTCAGAGCTGTCAGATGTACATGGTGCACCACAGGGATCAGCCCAATGAAAACTAGGCGTGCTTCATGACAAGATAAATTTGAAGCCAGGTTAGAAGGGGAAAAAAAAAATAAAAAAGAAGAAAAGTCTCACTTTTTCATAAGAAAATTTAATTCCATACTTGGAGACAATTTTACTCCAGAACTCTTCAGACAGGAAAAGCTGAAATTAACTTCAGGCAGAGACTACCTGCTCAAGTGGCAAAACCCAGCATACTATTTCATAGTATTTCTCTCTGAAGTGAAGTTGTAGAGAATATGTGACAGTTTGAAACCATTAAAGTAATCCAACGGACACATGTAGTTCATTGCATCTCTGATTTCATGTGCAAATACAGCAAATAATCTCATTCTAGCATGTGTTGCACCTGTTCACAGATTATTATTATTTAACTTTTTTTAACTGCAACTAATACTTGCATTTTTCTCCTAATCCTGGTACAGAAAATTTGACTTTAGGAGATTAAATACATACATTAAAACTGCCACCAGACTTCCAACCAGCCTGAAAAAAAAATCACTTTGTAATGTGACTGAAATCAGAGCTCAGGTTTTTGATCTGCTTGACTATTTGAACAGAAGACAGTATATTCATTATATTTAAGAAAAAAAAACCACAACACACAATCCAGAAAAAACATGCCCAGAAAATTAGACAATAATAATAATAAATTATAATAAAAATAATAAAAATCTAGAAAGCTAAGGTAGTTGATACTGTTTTCCTAAAGAAAACATTCTTCTCTTTTGTTGGGGCTAGCTAAAGAGAATAAGGTATTAAAATAGAACTTCATATTAAGTATAGAGAAGACACTGCTGGACATACACCCTTATGGTGTTCTGCTTTTTAAAACATATATAATACACAACAAAATACATATGCAACATTCAATAGACAAAAATTTGCAAATACAATACACAAGAAAGCATGGTAAGTAGCATTACAATTCATACTATTTAAGGCTGATAAGGCAATATTAACAGCTTTGAAATATCTGTCTGATAGGACATGCTGTAACCCCAGACATCTACAGCTTCAAGCAATTGACAGAAAGCCTTACCATTCAGAGCCTGTACTGTACAAATTCGTGTCATGAGGCTCCTGATACCGCTTCCAGGAGAAACTATCAATTAGAAATTTCATTTGTAACACATGAACATTAAATTCTATTTTAATGTATCATTCTGGAAACCTGATCTTGAATATATTTCACAATAAATCATAACATGGTGTTAAGTCTAACACACATCAGTTGATTTTTGACACTACAGAGACTGATTTTGTTATAATAGGGCCCAAGTTATTTCTAAAACAATACTGGCCAAAGTGAGTTGAAAGAACTGTGTCCAAGAATCAAAAACCCACTTCATCTCTTGGACCACCTATATATACACACACATTTCCTCACTTAATACCTACCATATCTGTTAAGGATCCTTTTCCAAAGCATCAAAGTAATCAACAAGAGCCAGATCACTCTCTCCTTATGTTTATGTGAAAACTGGGTAACAAGCTACCAGCCTTAGGCTTTTTTCCAATTCATTTTGAAGGCGTAGAATAAAATCAATTGAAAGGACATTCAGTATTGTCTTTAAGCATAAGATTAAATTAATAACAGATGACTAGAAATCCTAACATTTCAACAAAGAATTAGGATAGCAGTTTCTGGGGAGGACAAGATTCTTTGGTGCAGTTGCAGCCCAATGTCTTCCAGCTGTACTTGCACACAGAGAAAAAGTAGGTATATTTGAGCCACACAGCCTCAAGGCATTGGCAAATACTGAAGTTATTCTTGCAGCATTTACTTTTTCTTCTACAAGGCCATCCTGAATAGTTTAATTACAGTATCAGAAGGATGACAGTAATTAGTAGAAATATCTACCCAACAGCCTGTTGGGTCCTCCTGTCCCATGACACAGAAAACACAAGGAAAAAAGCCTATAGAATTTTATTTTTAGAGTTTATTTTTAAATGCAAATCAGATAAAAGATGAAACATTCAGAAAATAGATCCTTACCATCCAAATCTTGGTGCCTGAAGAAAGTTTGCCATGTTCAGCAAACATCCAACCATGATAGGAAAGCAGCATTTTGAGAGAGTAGCGCATTGTGACAATAAGGGCAACCCAAAGCCCTGTGCCAAAAAGTATTCCACTCACGATGTTCTGTGTTTGGTTTGACATATAGCCACTATTTAAAACAAAAACCAGCATGTGCCAGTTAACATCAGTTTAAGTTCTGAACAGAACCTAATATTGCAAACCAAAGTCTAATGGTACTGCAGGCAGGCATTACACAAGTTCCATGCCTGTTTAGCCCTTTTTCATAAACTCCTTTTCAAACACCCTCCCATGCACTAAGATCAAAGGCCACAGAAGTTACCAAATGTGCTTCCCAAAAATTCAGAAAACAATGTAGTAATACTGGTATAACAACCTATTCTTTTCATGCCCTCACACATCTGCTTATTGGGCTTGCTCCATCAAAACATACTGTTCAAACAGTGATTCACTTTAATAGGATTAGCTTTAAGAGTAGCTACAAAGAAAATTGGTTTCCTTTAGAGAAACAGTACCTTTTCAGTCTACTTACGTTGTGTCAAGTGTTCGGTTGATTTTAGCTATTAATCCTAAAGAAGGATCAATTTTGGCATACATTGTTGACATCACACCCACAAGTACAATAAACCAGCTAGATGGGCTAGCAGGGAAAACGCCAGTGATAATTCCATTCTGGAAAGAAAAGCCTTCACATAATTTTTTTCATACCAAAGTGATTGACTTCATATTACCGTGGAAGGAAACAAAAATCAATACATTCAAGTCATTTAGTTTTAAACAATCCTTCTCATAGCGTTGTAAGATTTTATTGAGACTACTGTTAAAAATATGCTTTTGAAAGAGATGTTGAAGTTAGCCTGTATCTTATCTAGTTTGCTACTAATAAAATACATACTTACTATTTATGATCCCATGAACAAAATAATAAATTCACAACAATCTATACCTCAACAGAAACATTACTACTTAGCATAACTTATATAAGATAGATGTTCAGGTAACTTTTTGAAAACAGCAGAGATTCTCCTTAATCTGAAAATTTAATTTTGGCAAAGAATACATAAAATCAAGCGTGTAGTCTTGTACCTTGAAGTAATGACGCTAAAAATAGCAACTAGCTATATTTCTGACTTATGTTAAAAGATTACATAATTACATGAGCATGAGGTATTATGAAAATAATGAAGTATATTTAATCTATCATTAATTTCAACATCTGTTACATCTTGCTTCCACAGAATAAATCAGACATGTACCCTTTCAGTCTTTACAGCATCACGCCATGTTACCTTCCCCAGTATCCTTTCTCTTAACTAAAATGCATAAAAGCCTTCCACAATAAAGAACCTTATTTGTTATGAAGGAGGGGGGAAAAAAAAAAAAAAAAAGGGATTTCAACAAATCTATAAAACATCAAATAACTCTCAAGTTTGGTGGACTTAACAAATTCAAAATACCTTGAATCTGATGAACTTTTTCTTCCATGAATGGACACCAGATAGGTAAATTTGTTTGAGTGCCTCATGGCTCATTCGCAGGTCAATCCCATCTGGAGTTACTGTAAATTGAAAAGCTACTGCTTGGTAAGCTTCTGCCATCTTCAAAGTGAGTTCTGTAGTTCTGTCAAAAAGCAAAGTTAAAAAATTATTTCCTTTTTGTTCAAAGGAACCAGAAGCTAGTCCATTTCTAGCAAGGTATCTTCCACACCCTAATTCTGGGAAATATTTCAAAGTACACCAAATTTACATACAGTACTTGCCTCTTCCTTACAAGCTATGCTTGCACTTCAGTCTGAGTATATGTTAATATGTTAATTAAGGTATCTCTTCTAACCACCGCAGCTGAAAATGGAAGCAAAACACTCATGTAACTCAGGCCTTTTGGCAGGATCATAGCAAGCTGCATATCGTGTGTTCATGCAATATATAAAAATTCAGAGCAGAAAATTAAAGCTGTAGTATTTAGAAAAAGTAAATGGCAGGTACATAGCATCTCTCTGTGTAATGATAAAAGAGATTCAGAAAATGTTTCGGGGTTTGATCTGGTTTTTGGTTGGGTTTTTTGGTTTGGTTTTCTTTTTCCCTCTTAACATTTTGAAACAAAAGGTATTTAAAATTTTCACTTCAGCTAGCAAAGCAGAGCTGCTTCAGGCCATTATTTTCCTCTGATTTTTTTTTTTTCATATATTAATTTCAAGCTGATTCATATACGCAATTTGACACTATAGCCTGGGTGCAGACTGAGTCCAGACTGGCAAATAAATGCCAAATCAAAACTATGCAGAGTTGAGGAAGCAAAATCACAGCTGTCAGAAAGATGACCTTCACACAAACAAATCTGAAATGAAGAGGGAATGTAATTCAACTGTAGCTCAGTTTAATTACCCACAAATATCAGCAACTGTGCCAATATAGACCGAAGACCATCACAATGGGTAGGCATAACTGGCTCAAATAAATACCAGTTGAAGTCAAAACAAATACAAACATGTAAACAGAATCACAGTTGCATCCCAACTTTCTCTGAGGATACAGCCAATTCAAACTGAAATATATGCTCATATTTATCAGCTCATCTTCATAGCTTCCTTCTTTAACCAGCATTTTTACATAAACATCCTGCAAGTTACCCCTGCTCATCATTAATTCAGACTAACACTGTTTGAGCACTTACAATCAGCACATAGGTTTTTGCAGACCATATAACATTGAAATGGTCCATAACTATGTATTCTTGAGGAGATCATCATGACTTCAAAGTATTTTGTCCACATTCATTTATTAGCTTACCAAAACTTCTGTGCATAATTCTAAAAACAACATCCTCTTATAAGCAGAGAAATCCATAATCCCATCTGTAGAGCAGGATTCAAGGGCAAATTTTAATTTCACGTTTTTACTGGTACAAAATACAATGTTATCAATACTAAATATTTCAAGGTAGCACTGGCATTTCTATTTAAACAAAAATAAAAAGGAAGTACAACTACTTCACACCTTCTGAATCCTAAGGGCTGAAATTTACATTTCTCTTGCAAACCTGAAGCTTAGGCTTTGTAATTAAACTTAAATTCTGCTAGACATTCAACCCCTGCATGTGGGAGCTATCAGTGCAGTTTGGCTGAGCATTTCAAAAGCAGGCTGTTAGACTGTAGTACTTCTTTAGTCTTTAAACGTTCTACTATGTCAAAGTCACCTGAAGCATGAAGAAGAGTGCAAAGGTGTATGAGCAGACAGCTAGGGAATATAAGAACCAGGAATGCTGAAGTAGTAGTAGGCTTAGGAAATAAATACCCAACACAGGGAGAGAAGGAGCATTAGACAGAGAAGAACAAGGAAAGTGCTGTTGCACAAGATCTAGCAAGGCTGCTGACCAATAGGTAGTGACTGCTTACAATATTAAAAGTGCGTGCCCCTAAACCAGACCCCAGTGCTCAACCTCTGCAGTACTGCTATAGTGGCTGATGGTAATTCACACATCTCCTAAATCCGTCAGCCACTGCTCAAGTTTTAGAGGCAGAGTCCTGGGTGAATAAGGCTTCTGGGTTTCCAGAAGGGTAGCTAAAGCGCACTGTGTCATACAGATAGCATGCAATTTGATCTATGCATGTACAGTGTCTGATTAGGACAACAAAGAAATCAAATCAGCTTTGAACACCAGTTTCAAAACATGTAAGACAAGCCCTGTATGCCCTAGTAACAGCTGCCATTTGTAGTAATTAATGACTCTGTCGCTAAAAATGCTTATTCACAGGGACCTTGCTGGAGGCAAGTATCAGGAAGTCAAAGCGAGCTGTTCCATCATTCATTTAAATTGTGTGCTTGGACACTGAGACCAAAACTGCAAGAAAGCAATAAAATAGAGACAGGCAGCAGCCATTCATGATATACCCTGGACTTAACAGGGTTTGCAAAAGGCACTCAAAGTTAAGAATTCATCATATGTTTAGCAATACTGTAGTGCTATTAAGACTGGGATAAACAAATAAATGAAAGCCCCCTCACACTCCCAACAAAAACAACTATCTCCCCATAGAGAGAATCCGGCACCTGGATTTGTCTCAAGAAGGGTCAGTGGTTCTCCAGTTCACTTACTGAATTTTGTATTCTGGAACACCAGTGTCTTAAGCACCAGATGGACTAGTTTCTATTACCCTTCAACTCCACTGTGACTTTCTACCCTCCTCTCTGTTTCTGAAGGTAAGATTTTCAAGAACCGTTCTCTTTTTAGGCATATGCATTTCTACTGTCCAAAGCAGGAAAAGATTAAAAATAAATAATCAATAAGCTTCAATAAGGAAAATATTCCTTATGCAGAAATGAAAAAAATGCTAATCCAACAGGAATTAATCCTGAATCAAGTAAATAAGCCCTGAAAACAAAGACAAGCGTAGTTCTAGGACTGTATTACTTGACCTTCAGATGTGAAACCGTCAAAAATCTTGGGTTTTTTCATATCCTTTTCCTTAAGAAGACTCTTAAGCCTTTTAAGATTCTTCTGAATTACGATGGCTGAACACCAAAGACTTCCTGAAGTCCCTGTCTTTGAATATTTATTTTCCTCCTTAAAAGCCTATTTAATCATAAGCTGCTGTACACTTCCCCTGCTTTGCATTCCTCTGCTGTCACGTGCTTGCTAGCTAAGTAGGTAAAAGGGCACAGGCTGGAGGAGCATGCGCTGAGACTTACGAACTTGACTTGCTAATGTTAGTAGAGCAGCGCCCACATCAATCAGCTAACACTGAAACAATAACTCCTTTTAACTTCAGGCATTTTGGTCAGCAAAATATTTCTGTACAGCATATACCAATTAACCCCATTCCCCACAGAGAACCACAAACAAGAGCTTTTGACTTTATTAGCAGTCTGGCGTCCTACTTAAAGGGGAAAAACAATTCACAATGATTTCTAAAGGTAATCTAAAAGCAATAGATTACTTTGATAATAGCTATTTTCTTTTCTTTTAGGGTTCCCTCATAATATTAATGTATCTTAAAAAACACACTTGTCCCTTTAAAGTTGGAGGGTTGTACTGGTTTTGCTTTTAGTTAAAGGAGAAAGCTGCCTCTTCCTTGCACTTTTCTGGTTTTACTTCAGTTCTGACATGCTGTAACAACTGCAGATGTTTCTCCTTTTCCCTTTTCATACCTCTGCTTGAGCCAATCCAAACTTACCACATCTTTTTCCATTGTTATAAACAAGAACTGCTGGGTTAAATGTCACTTTTATGTCAAGAAAACACATAGCATACCAGAAGGCCTGAGTCCTGATAGACTTGATGTTCTGAAAAACTATGCTGCTATGACTACTATGCATGAAGCTTCCTCAGATTGCTATGTCTGCAGTTTCAGGATATTTATTCTATGAAGATGGAGGTTTAACTCACAGACTGCTCACAGACCTGATGATTTCAGGTTGCAGACACTGAATAATCAGCCCTGTATTGAGGATTACATGCTCTAACCACAGGAGGAGATGAGGGCCTCAGCCCTTGAAAATCTGAAGCTAAAACAGATCCCATGTGTAGGATGCTTCCATTTAGTCAGGCATGCAAGAAGTCACCTGTGGTGGGTAATGTCCCTCTGAAGCACATAACACAGAACACAATGTCTAAGAGTGAAAGAATTACTATGTATATCCTAAAAAGCACCAAGCCATGATACAAACATTAAATGTATTACAGTACATTGCACAAAACAAGGAATTAATTCCTTGAAGCATTCATTTTGGAAATGCTATTGAGAATGTTTCTGTAGATTTCATAAGCTTTATATGGATAAAATGACAGTGCTAAAAAAAACCCCAAAAAACCCAAACAAAAAACAACAAAACAAAAACTAAAAAACGCAACCCAACTAGTCACCACCTCTACCTCAAAAAAAGCAACTCCTGTACTTTGAGGGGATGCCACCTCTTACCTCAGAGCTCATCTTAGCCACTTGCTTTCCGTACATTGATTGGCTCATGCAATCTGTTTCCCACCCCCCCACCCCCCCTGTATTCTGTTCCTCTTGGAATAGAGGAAATCCTGCCATTTCTCCTTGGCAGGAGCCCAAACAACCACCAGAAAGTGACATACTATTTAACTACTGTAGTTTTCACATCTATAGCTCTTTTCCCTGCAAAGCAGCAAGTTAACAAATAAAGAACAAAACTGGAGAGAAGTCTTATTCACATGACTCAGAACAGCCAAAACCTTGATGAGAGATGTAATTCTATGACCCTCACTTTCAAGCTACCTCAACAATTTACTTTGAGGGTCTCCTCACAGATTTCTGATATCTATTTATAGATATACAGGGCATACACCTGTCAGTAACCAACCTAAGCTCACAAAACAAGTATTTCCAATTATTCTGCTTTGGCAATATAAGGTTGACAGTTGTCTTGGAAAAGCATTGACTGCTGAATAGTTTCTTCAAGAACACTGCTACACACCACCTCACGCAGGTTCCATACCTTTAGAGCCCTCAAATAGACATCTCTGGCACCCAAGCCACTGGCTGGTCATAGATGATGAGTAGACTTGCAGCATTACATGTCCCTGTGCTAAGAGCTAGAACATGCTGCATCTTTAAGCATGATGGCAGTTCTGAATTCTGAAGCACCTGGAAGCCCTCATAACATCATACAGCTGAAAGGTACCACCAATAAAGAAATGAGAAGCAAGAAAACCAACAAAAACCTGACCTTAAATAATTCACTCCCTTTTAAAAATAAACTTACAACTTCAAAATTTAGCTTAGCACTCAGGTTTCACATAGGGAGAGACTGGTGCAGGAAAAAAAACAATGATACTGCATCATTTACAATTACATTGTTTAAGGAAGTTTTAAAGATGGGAAGTGAAGAGAGGTAGTGGTTGAAAGTACATTAAAGCCAAATTTACTTAGGAAACATACTTAGAACTATACTAAGATTTCCATTTAAAGTTAGAATTCATAAGTTCTTGGGAAACCAAGCAAGTGCACCAGTGTCTTTGTCCCCAGAACAGTTTATTTCAAGGAAAAAAGGAGGTGGAATTCCATTTCTATCAACATGCAAAGCAGTAAGAGTTACTGCTTGAATGTTCTAAGCAGTCATGCAGAGCAGAAAACAGTTCTGGAGCTCCAACAATTTCTCTTACAAGAAGACTTCTCTGAAACTTGTTTAAATTTTGAAAACACTAAAGAAGTTGACTATCCAGTATTTCATTGTCCAGACATCAGATCTCACATCTGGAGATGAGCTTGCTACAGCTTTTGGAAGAAAAACAGACAAGTTTCATCTGTATATTCATTTGTTAGCACGTTTTGACACTTCAGGATACTTCACTGAATTCCTGGGGTCTGAGGACAGACTTAAAATCAGAGCTAGTATTAAAACACCAGAACACCCTCACTGTGTTTGTGCTGAGATAGTGATTATTTTCTCTTGCCTATTTAAGCTATTACTAGAAATCTGCATTTTCTGCTCTCCTAGAAAACAAAAACTGTTAATGCATTCTGTTTTGTAGAAATCAATGAGTAATTCTTTGTGCTCAAATCTGTTAATCTCATACCAGATGCTAAACTAAAAGCAAGAGAATTCCAAACATTGAGATGCCCATCCAAATCTATTAATGCATTATTCCAAATTTCTTTTCAGATTTCTGTTATGGATGCTTCTGTCAGCCCAAGCTTTCATACCACCTACACAAAGTAGGTCAGACACCTTATGTAGTGAAGAACAAAAAAGCCAGTACCAACATCCCAAAATAACTTGCTAGTGAATAAGTTTTCTTCCACACTTTGCCACCAACCACAATTGGTGGCAACACTGATCTACACAGGCATCTCAGAAGTAGATGCAGTCTACAGATAATCAAGGTTGCTTAAGTTTGTTTCTGTTGAAAACTAAAGTTCTCCAACCCAAAAAAGTGTATCACTTATATCAAGCAACAGGACCTATTCTTACACAAATGTAAAGGGTTAGTGTCTTCCAAAACACTTTTTATAGGTGCAGCTGTCTTAGTAACATTCAAGTACATCTTCACCTGTTTGAAATCTGCAGAAATTCTGAAGTTGATCAGTTTGACACTTCCAGATGTTCAATGCAAAAGCAGCAGCTGTCAAAAAGTTGGAAGACGGGGAAAAAAAAAAAAATAGAAAGAAAGGACCAAACTGCAGAGGGGTTTATGAGTACAGAGGCTGAAACAAGGTGTAGTAGCTGATAGACCAGAAGATCTCACTGCCATCCTGATGGACCTCAACAGGCTCTGGAGAAACAGGCATGCTGAAAACTTATTAAGTTCAATAAACAGAAGTGTAATGGCCTGCACATAGGAAGGAGTAGCCCCATACACTAGTACACACTGGAGACTGAATGCTGGAAAACAGCTCTGCAGCAAGTTGCACACAAGCCAGTAAGGTGCCATTGCAGCAAAGGTGGCAAACAGAATCCTATGGTGAATTAGGAGGAGTGCTACCGTCAGGTTGAAGGGGGTGACTCTTCCCTTCTACTCAGTGCTATCGAGGCCCCACCTCAAATACTGTGTCCAGTTCTGGGCTCTCCAGTAAGAGAAAGAGATGAAACTATTGGAAAGAATCCAGTGAAGAGCCACTAAGAGGATTAAGGGCTTGAAGCATCAATCCTATTTTTAATACAGTTTTAATGGTGTAAGTAGCAGAGACACTTCATGAAATTTAACGTAGAAGTCCTCATAACAGATCTGCTTAAAAAAAAAAATAAATAAAAATCTTACTTTAAAACACTAAGGCCTGAACAGGAAATCCTGTGCTTCAGTTGTTCTAAATGAACAGAACACCCTGGAAGTCAAATTGGTAGTAACAGTCAAACACTGAAAAAGAGTAAATTTTCTGCAACTAACAAAAATGTACTATTAGTTTGGCAGATAAAAGAAGCTGGATTTTGCAGTGGAATTTTTACAGAGATTTTACATGAACTTTTCAGGCAATGATTCATCTGAATTTTTCAACATTATTCCAGTAATTTTGCCCTCACTAGAAAGCACCAGTGTGTCATTTTACAAGGTTTTTAAGTGTGTGTTGGTATTTTAAACACTATTATACTGTCCAGTGAGAGTCTGCTAGCTCTAAGGCAGCAGACAGATTTCTGGAACTGATCTTAAGTGCTATGTTTACTGCAGTGATATGGAAGCAAACAGTACAAACTCCTAATGAAAAATAAGCCACTGAAATTCAATATTACATCTATATACCTATCTAGATGAAACATTGGTTTTATTATTGATAATACAGGCTTTCTTAATTCAGTAGGATGAGTCAATATGAAGTCATTAAAGTGTTTTCATGGAGTTTGCTATAAATGCAATAGTTTCAGTCACTACAGTACACACTATAGTGTCCGACTTCAGTAACTCAAGGTCACAACTGCTCTTATGGGAGTGACTGCCTCCCCACCACTATCTGACACAAATGCCCAAATAATCCTGCCCCTAATGCTAGAGAATCAATTAAGTAAGGCAGCTAACCAGAGAACATCGAAAGGATGCCAAAACTGCTTTTACTCATGTGTATCTAGTGCTTTTTAGATGCACAGTTGAACAAAGTTAAAACTAAAGCTAAAACATTCAGCTTAACAGGAACCCAAACATCAGAGTTGTCTAGAATTTTATGCCTTTCAAAGGAAATACAGGTTTTGATATACAAAATCTTCAGTAAGCTGTACAAAATATACAGTATGACTAGAAAGACTCTGGTTTCTTTTGTATCTGTTTCCTGGATATTTTTACTAGCTAATGCTACTTTCTTACAGTGTATGCTACACTTTTGCAACAAGGTAACAAGGTATCAAAGTCTCAGACAGATTAGACACGTTCACAGTTCGTCTGGTATTCCACAAGGCACCGACTTCTGAACCCCCTATAAAGATTAACCAGATGCTGTTATTCTCTTAAGAATTTCTATGTCTTCCTTGCATACTAACCTTCAATAATATCTAATCACGCTTAAGCATACAAGATACTGATACATGCTGCTCTTAAGTCTTACCAATAACTCACCTACCTTGTAATGGTTAAATCATATTCTACAGGCACAAATTCATTACAAGAACTCTGAAAGGAGCGATGCCAAATAATTTCTGTGCAATAAATTGTCATGCAGATTAAATCAATTCAACAGGGCTTCTCAGGTAAACCTAATGACTATGAAATAGAAATAAATCAGAAACCAAAGAACCGCTCTTCTTTAAAACTTGAATTAACATGGCATTTAGATCAAATCATAATTGACTGATGAAAATGAAGTTAAACTGACAGGCCCTTCCATGGCACTTTAGTTGTGTCTGACTTACGCGATTTTAAAATTTAAAATCAGTTAACGTCTCCTAAAAGCTGAATTTGTCATTTATGTGGCAGTTCTCATAGGGTCCCCAAAGTAAAATTATTATGCTAAGACTAAAGTGGCTTAGGTCAATTGGAAAGAGACAAAAGCTTCTCCTCCAACAGCCATCATTTGACATATAATTTTTTATCTTTGTTTATTGCTGATCATTGGCTCCAGACCTTCCCACTCTCATCTATAGCCAACAGCTGTGGTCCTTTGGAATTATAAGTGCCTTAAAGAATCTCTCACATCTAAAAAATTTAAAAATGCTGTAGTTCAAGCCAAAGTGGAGAACTAAATACATGTATTTTCCCAGGTACAGCAACACTGTGACCTACTGCAAATGTCACCTACAGCATACAGTTTGGAATCAGAACAGCTCAGGAGCTTGCAGTAACTTGCTGTCCTATTGACAAACCTATCAGCTTGCGTCTTGTTCTCAGCAATTTTCCAAGATTATCTGTGGGTGAATATTGGCTACCCTATGCAGGCATCTCTTTCGGAATCTTGGGCCAATTTCTTTATCTTCTTGCCAAGTAGTAAAGTGGGGTGAGTATATATAGAAGGGAAGAGATAACAACAGACAGATCAGTGAATGAAATGTAAGCATACCTGAACAGCTGTCTTCCTTAAAAGCAGACTTGAGATCTATTTCTCACACAGAAATCAAATCTTCTGTCCAACAAGCTCACTGCAGCAGGAATCTTGAATGGGTTAGGACACAGTAAGAGGCAGATTCATTTCAACACTTCTAGCTCCCAACAGACATTACACTACAGCAACGGCAGTCAGTTGCAGCTCTGAAACAGAAAGTCAAGAAAAACAGTTTGAGCTTCAATTCACACACAGCTTTCAACTGCTCAGAGCGACTGGATCAGACTGGAAGCACTTTAGAAAAACTGATGGCAATGCGGTGAATAGTCACAAACAGCAGCTCTGAAACACTGCTTTCCATTGCACTGGATGAATGAATGTACTGTCTAGATCAACCTGTCTTCATTTAACAGGACTGAGTTGGTAAGCAACTGTGGAGTGAAAGTTTGTTCATCTGCTATCCACTTAGTCATTTGTGAGGGCACAATAGTGAACACTAGCTAGTGTGATAAGCAAGCAGATCTCAGGGGCTAGACTCCAATTCTAGTTTCAGACTTCAGTCTGAGACATCCAAGTGTTTGCCTGCAAGTTTTAACATCCATTCCAGTCAAAACATGCCATTAAGTTTTCTTGGAGAGATGTTCACAGAACAGGCTGTTTTCTCTGGTACGTTAAGGAGAAAAGCCACAGATAACAAATTGTCTTCTCACCTGATCAAACTTGAGACAGTCAGGCAAAGTAGTAGAGAAGACTGGCTATAGTAAACAATGTGCTAATTACTAGGCTAACACAAAGGAATATTAATCCCTACAGTTTCTGAACCACATGGCCTCTCATCTTCTCAAATAGGATGGTCCTGTAAAAGATGCGTTAAAAATGTACATTTCAATAAAAAAAGAGACTCCAAAACACTGACACGCTCCACAAATGTAATAAAAATATTTTTTTTTACAACTGTCATATTATTTACAGGTTATTTCCCCCTATACAGTGTAGGTCATCCTATACTCTTCCTAGAACTCTTAGATTATTCTGGTCTCTACTGCAGTAAATGCTATTATTGTACACATCCCTGCAAGCTACCTCGTCTGATTTTTTAGGAATTCAGAATAATCTTGCTGAGTAAGAGATAAGCAAATAAAACTAAACCACTGGTAGTTATCACATAATGCAGAAGCCTCCCCCACCCCTCTAAAAAGTAGGCTCTAGATCTTGGTATTTCTTTTTAATACTACTATAAAAAAAACAAAACTAGGCTTTTAGATTATATGAATTTTATCCCTTCTCTCACCCTCCTTGTATTAATAAGCTTCTATGCTCATGCAGTAAAGAATTAGTATCTTCACTGTAACAGCAAATATTTCTGGAATGGCAGGACCTTTAAGAGACATGCATGATGTCACATTTTAGGATTCTGCAGCTCCTGGAAAAGAGACAACAATGTTTGGTGACCAAAGGCAAACTGAGTGGATTGCTCTTGCAGGAGGTATTTTACTGTACAAGGTGGAAAGACCTGAATAAGATCTTTCAGCCTGTATAGGGTTGAAAGGTTGAATAACTGGTTCCAAACATTTTTTTAAAATATTTAAATTTGCCATTCAAAATCCAGGCTTGTTTTTCAGTCATTTAGATCTTATTTTTCTGAACACGTGGAATCAAAGAATGGTTTGGGTTGGAAGGGACATTAGAGCTCATCCAATCCCAAACCTTTGCCATGAGCAGGGACACCTTCCACTAGACCAGGTTGCTCCAAGCCCCATCTAGCCTGGCCTTGAACACTGCCAGGGATGGGGCAGCCACAGCTTCTCTGGACAAACTGTGCCAGGGCCTCACCACCCTCACAGTAAATTCCTAATATCCCATTCCTAAATCTTCCCTGTATCAGTTTAAAACAATTCCCCCTTTTTCTGTCATGTTCGACATTCCTCCTGTTTGATGTGCCCTCATCAAAAGCCCCTCTCCTGACCTCTTGTCAGCCCCCTTAGACACTGGAAGCTGCCCTACGGTCTCCCTAGAGTCTTCTCTTCTCCAGGCTGAATAAGCCCAGCTCTCCCAGCCTGTCTTCATAGGAGAGGCGCTCCAGCCCTCTGATCATAGTTCAGGACTATGATACAGCACTCTGCAGAACAAAGAAAATGGTTTGGGAATATTTTAAAAAACACGGTTGGGGGGAGAGGGGAGGAGGAGGTTGTTTGTTGGTTTTGCTTTACAGACAAGCATTCACTTTAGGTCGCCTTTTACCCAAGCTTTTCCAAAACCCGTCACACTCGGGAAGCGCCTACCCCTGCACGCAGCGAACGAGCACAGTCCGTGCCCAGCACACATCTACTCGCCGGCGGCTCCAGAGCCGGCACTTGCTTACGCTCGCTCCGCAGCGTGCGCCACTCCAGTTCCCGCGCCGCGGGGATCTGCCGGCTCAACCCCTTCTGCCCCCGCCGCGCCAGCTCACGTGACCGCTCCCAAGAAGTAGGGGAAAGGTCGCGCCGCCGCAGCGCCGCGCAGGCCAACAACGGCCTAGCCCCGCCCCGGGTACCGGCACCGGTCTCCCCCGCCGCTGCGGGCCCCGAGGCACTGCCAGCGCCAGGCCGCGGCTATCCCGGGAGAAGGGCTCCGGGCCATGGAGGAAGCGATGACATCTCGAAACCCGGAGGAGAAAAAAAAGGCGCACTTGTCTTGTGCAGCTGAACTGCTCCTATTCCGGTTCAGTGCAAAAACCCCTCAGTTGTTTGATGCTAGTTTTCTTTAACCAAGAATAACGTTTTATACCTGGAAGGAGCTCCCGAATCAAGGCTGTAACATCCCCAAATTTGAAAGCTAGGTAGATCTGAAGGCTCTTAAAGTCACGGTGTGACAAAGCCCTGTACCTGCGTAATCAAAGATACATTTCCTAAACTAACAAAGATTCACATTGCGCTTACCTCCAGTATCACCCTTGCTATTATTAACTGGTAATTATTAGTTAACATATCAGTATGGTCAAAACAGGAAAAGAACCTGCTAATTACCACTGAAGACTACAATACTTCTTTTATACAGCGTCCATTCACAGTGGCCAGAAAAGACAAAGAAGAGCTTGTAGATCAGGAAACTGAAGAGGTCTGACACTCAGAAAAATACAATTGCTTAAGGAAAGGAGAATGAAAGTATTAGATCTTCCCATTTCCCAGTGCTACACTCCTACAAACATGTGATAAGGAAGCAGTAGTTTTCTGCCCAGTAACCTCCTCTGGACCGCAGAGTTCCAATGCGATTGTCCTTTACATGCTGACAAATTGCCAGGCAAGAGGAAGAATGAGACAGTTGTTTTGATCCTGCTTTGCACTTTTCTCCTTCCAGACAAGGTGCTTCCTGTCACAGTCCCATCAACGCTAGTACGGATCTACTACAACTGAAGTCATATTTTAGGTTGGTTTTTTTTTTTTTTCTATTTAAGCCAGAAACTATAGTGGAAGTAATGAAAGCTGTGCAAAAATGAGGCAAAAAAAAAAAGTTCCGAGATGCTGCAAAAATCTTAACATACCTTTTGCAACAAGTCTAATTAGCCTTCGCAGCCAGTAAACTTACCCCACCATGAAAAAAAACACAGACAGAAAGCGTTTTATCTCAAAAGCAGTTTGCAGCGACCCTAGTTTTTAGAGGTTTCATTTCTTGCAATTACATGAGCATACGGACCAGCCTTTCTCTCTCTCACACACACACACTTAGTCACACACGCTTAGTATTCAGTTTACGCACACTAGCAAACGCACCGCTTACATCAAGCCGCACGCACGCTTCTAGAGAGCTGAAACTCGCCCTGGCAAAGGGTCAAAGCAGCGCCACTAACCCGCGAAGCTGCGGTCACCGATGTCATCTTCGTGGATCGGTGACTCTCCTGCTGCCCCGTGCCTCTCCCCGCTCCCTCGTCTGCGGCAGTAGCACACTAACCCACACGCCCGGGGAAAACTCAAGCTGGATGCCAAGGACACTGTAAGGGCCTTTTCTTCCTTCCTCACTGGTCCGCCGGCATCGCTGGGATGCAGCCCCGCTCCCACCACCCTCCGTGCGTTGTCACACTTTCTTCCCGCAAGGATAAGCCCCGCTTAGGGAAACAGCACCAGGCGCACTCGCACATTTACCACCCAACTTCACTCTTGCTCTAATAATAATTAGGTTAAAACCAAACCAACCGAGCCCGTCCGCGGGACTCCGGTCTCGTCCTCCTTCAGTCCCAGTGCGGACGGCGGTGCGCTTGTGGGCGCGTCCTGGATGGGGAAGGGAGGAGGCGAGCGAGGGGGAGGGCGGAAGCCCGCAGTGAATCAGCCGGGCACTTCGGCACACGGCCCGCCGCTGTCCTCTACCCCGTTCCCCTGAGACCGCCGGAGCCCACCGCCTCCAGGAGCCGGAGCTAAGCCCAGCCATGCCGGGAAAGCCGGCGGCCGTGGACCTGCGCCCCACATCTACCGAGGGCTCTCTGCCGGCTACCAGGGCTCCCCGTGCGCGCACAAACACACACACACACACACACATACGCTCACCTGCTGAGGGAATGGCGGCTACCGGCACGGAGGCAGGGCAGGCTGGGCCGAGCTGAGGAGATCAGCGGTGCGAGCAAGGCGCGAGTGAGCAACGGCCTCTCCCTCACACACCCCGATTGCCGCCCGCTCCCCCATTGGCTGTCCGTCGGAGGCGGGGAGGCGGGCCCGGGACGGGGCAGGGGAGGAAGCTCAGGGCGCGGCCCATGTGGGCGGAGCGGAGGGGGGAAACGAGGTGGGCGCTGATAGGCGGAGAGGGGCGGGTTGGGCTGTGATTGGCAGGTTGGGCTGTGACCCCGGCACAGGGGAAAGGGGAGCCCTGAGGGGGCTGAGGATCTGAGTCTGCAGCAGGCTGGTTCCTGGAGCCACCGTCTCCGTGATCACATAGCTGCCTTGGGGAAGGCGGCGCCGGGGATTGTGAGGAGAGGCCTCGGGGGTGTAAGTGTGGGGGGGGAGAGGCTCACCCTGGGAAGGCACTGCATGCAGGGGACCTGTTTGGTGGTGCTGTGAAGGTACTGCCATGGAAAAAGAAGATCTACAAACAGCTTTCAGTCCCAGCCCCTTCTGCAAGAAGCCCTACACAATGGCAATCCTCTACTTTCCCGGGCTCCGGCAAGGTGGAGGGTTAGGTGTTGAAGTTCGTGCACAACGGCACCGTTGGTGGGGCTGTGAATGGTTTTCCAAGGGAAGGTGAGGGCCAGCAGCTGTCACCCCTGGTGCCTTCCATCTGGGAACCTGTGCTGGAGATTTTCTCTTTTGGACCTGGGCTCTGCTACAGTGAAGCAGGCAGTGAGGGAGATCCTTAGGAGGCAGCACACGTTCAGATCCCCATGTTGATGGGGCTTGCAAGGGAAGGTGCAGGCCAGCAACAGCTTTATGTCCTGGCCCCTCCTGAGCAGGATTCCTAGCTGGAGGTCTTTCTCTTTTCAACCAAAGCTTTGGATAGGGTGAGGGGCGCGTGTGGAAAAGAAAGTGCAAAGCACTAGTGTTTGTGATTATGTGAGCTGACTGCCAAGGAAAATTGAGTTACAAACAGCTTTAGCCTTGACCTATTCTGAGTGGGAAACTTCAGTGGAGGTTCTCTCTTTTGGCCTATGGCTAGAATTAGGCAGTAGGTTAGATAAATACTTAGGAGGCTATGAAAGCACAGAACATGTGTGAGGGGGGGCTATGATTAGGGCCTCAAATGAAGGTGAAGGCCACTAACAACTCTCACTGCTGGCTCAGGTCTGCATGAGAAGCCTCAGTGGTGGTTTTCTCTTTTGAACATGAGTTCTAGCTAGTTTGAGGCAGAAGGTGAATGAAATTCTTAAGAGGCAGCACAAGCACAGAGCCCCTGTGTTGATGGGGTTGTGTTGGGGCTACCAAAAGGTGGTGTAGGCCAACAACAGCTTTCAGTCACGGCCCTTTCTGTGTGGAAGTCCTAAGATGGATGTTTGGAGTGAAGCTGTGGAGCCAATTTGGCCTCCCTGGGAAGCATAAGCCAGCCCCCCTGCTCCAACAAATACTAGGATTTGAAGGAAATAAGTACACTCAATACATCTCAGCAAAAGTAGTTGCATTCTTTAAAAAATACCAAATCATTAAAGTAACTAAAATGAAAGCATATGTGTCAGCCTTAGTTTGAAATGAGTACTTTTTAAATTTGTAATGGACTGGTCACTTTGAAGAGTTCAGAGCTTGAATATCTGAAGCTCTCTTTGGTTTTGGTATGATAATAGCAGGAAGACTGCTCTGTCCCAGAAGGAGGTTATGGCCCTGCCAGACTGCAGTGGTGTGAGTATGAAGTCTCTTCCTTGAACTATTATGAGTTGGGATTCATACATTTTTTCCTTGTGGGCAGACCCACCCACACATACTCCTGCCTGCTGCAATTTCCAGGATGTGGCTGGAGCCTCCAAAGCACACAAACATGTGACCAAATCCAGAAGCATGGACACTAGAGACTAAGCCTCTCCCTAACACTTAAGATCATGCCATGCCAATGAAAAGAAAACCCCCTTCTGGTCAGAATTTTCCTTTCTAGTGTTCTCATCCTAATGATGCAATTTTAAGATGTTATTCTTTCAGAAGTAAATAAAGACTATATGAAAGCAAGAGGAGGATGAGAAAAAGAAGATGGATTCAGATCTATTAATATCAGCAGGAGAGAAAGAAAACAAAAGAATAAATCACCACAAACCCAGCTATGCCCCCAGATTCAGCAATATTCATATCTATGTATCTTTGGCCATAGCAGGCAGTTACAAGAAGGTAATTAATACCTTAGAAGAAACCCCTGTACGTTTTCCATTATGTGTGAATGCCTTGTTAGTCTTCCATTTGAAATATAAAAAAATTTATCCAAATCTGCTTTTACTCATTATACCAGGAGTTTTGTACATATCTGTCTGCAGTCTACATTTTCATTTACACATGGAATCAGGAGGGATTAGTCAGCTGGGAACACATGCTAGTGTTAATTATTTTGTTCTCCAAGTAATTGTGCAAGTCATGAATTAAGGAACACCACGATCGAGTGCTTACTTCAACATGACTGTAAGACTCCTGCAGCTAACCTTAGTAAAGACATGAAATGTTTTGCATTACATAAGGCTGTGTAGATTGCAACATGGCAAAACCTGACTTGGCTCTGTTTAGCAGGTAGACAACCCTGTGAATGGGTCCCAGTGGTACTGACACTGACTCCTAGGTCAGGCTTTCTTCATCTATTAACCCACAAAGAGCAAGTCAGGTACTTTTGTAAGACTGTTTTAATCAGAACATTCTATGTCTTTTATTGTGGCAACATGCACAGCTGAAGCTCCCTATTGCCTCTGCTAACCATGTTTCTTCAGCTAAGCGCATAAGATGATTCTGCCTCTCATGACAACAACTGTGGTCACCTAAAGGCCTGCAGTGTGGCCTGTGTTTCTGTAGCAACCTTTCATTGCTTTGCAAAAGTAAGTCAATTTTTCCCCTGTAACTTACATATTTTTAATTTCTAAAAAAATATTACAAGTCTCATCAGCACAGCCCAGGTGTGTTTGGTGCTGTAAGACTTCCCTAGTAATTAATTATGATCTTGTAATCCAAAGAAATCAAAATAATAAATGGCAAGTCACATTTATCTGTGCCTCCGCAGACTGAAATTTCAGTTTACATGTTCCAGGCCACTCCTATCTTCCAGGCCTCCTTATTGCTATGAGTCAGCCATCTCAGGCACTGTTGTTACACTGAGTAACACCAACCTCTGCCAGGACCAAGCTCTGCCAGGACAGTAATGCCTCAGACTTTGATCTGCCTTGGTCTTTGTCCCTTCTTAAATACTTTCTCGTGAAGATACAGTAACAGCTCAATATATATTTAAACAGAACAGAGTGATTTGCTGTGTGTTGCCCTGCTTTTTTTAACCAGATAAAAAGGATACTACTAGCCTCACTTGACAAGTTGGAAAAAGGTTGTTAGCCTATCCAGTGGCAGTCAGATCCAGCAGAGACTATAGTGTGCATCTGTGATTGCAGCAGCAGAAAGATGCTTTGAGAAAATAAGTATGACGCTCTTCTTCTAAACAATATAATTTCTAGAACTGATTATTTGCTTTTAGTTTATCAATTTTTCTTGAGTGGAATAAGCATTTTGTTTTTAAATTCATTGATTAAGGAATTGCAAAATGATCACTTGGGATGTCACAGGTTTTGCTTAGAGTTTATTAACGAAAATAAAACAAGTGTACCTTTTCAGTGCTCTGTCAAACTAGGTAGACTTTATGGTCTCCTTGGAAAGTGAACACTTGTAGATGCTATTTAACTGGTAAATAATATGTTACTGCTTTAGAAATTACACACTGACAACTTCTTGAGTGGTGAAAACCCAGATAATTGCCCTGGCTCTAATCCAAGAATTCCCCATGGCTGGGGTTATGCTTCCAGTGTCTGGTATTGCTATTTTGTACATCCAAGATATTCTCACCTGTAGTAACATTACCTCTGAAGACATGACTCTGAGACTAAGTGAACACATGCACTAATCAACATCCATTGAAAAGGGAATAGGTCTAAAATGCTGCTGACCAAAATGTCTAGAAACTTAGCAGATACCTAAGTTTTTCAGGAAATGCTAAATTTACAATCAAGCAACCATCAGTAGATGCCATTGAGATTTTCTAAAAGTGCCTGAGCACCTTTGGCAGAAGAGTCCAAAAGAAATTAAGTGACATCTGCATACCCAAAGCACCATGTTCCAAGCAATTGATTATCTCTTCAAGTTATTTTTAATACGTATTGACCAGTAAGAGCAAAATGAATAGTACTGCCATGGCATACAGATGAGATAGCCCTTCTGGGCAAGCTTGTAGGGGATCCTCCACTCAGAATGAGACATATCAAGAGGCTATTTTGTAGGAACAGCAAGTGACAAATCTGCCTCACACACAGATTTTTAGATATGCTGGTTTTAATTTCTCCTTCTAATGTTCTGCTTTTTTTCCTCTAACTTTGAGTATTTCTGACTTCTGTCCTTGCCCTCACAGTCACGTTGGATGAGGAATACGAATCTCCTGATATCATCCCAGATGTGAGATGATGAATGACATCACAGGTATGAAGGACATGACTTACAATTCTCACAGCATGTACCTAAGGTTATGTTAACAGTAGAAAAATGGAGCCTGGCCAAACTTTGAAAAGAAAGTACGTAGCTGGAGGTTTTCTAAGGTAAAGGAACAAGTAAAAAATACAATACAAAGGTCAATGTGTATTAGAAAAAGCCATGGTGAATGTTGCAACCTAATAGTGGTTGTGTTTGTGATACTCCCTAAACTCTGATAAACTTTGAGAAAGAAAACTCTCTAGCTTGAAAATATACACCATTATTTTTTTAGCAAAAAGTAGAAGTTTATGTAAAGATTATTTGGAAAGTTATTTAGAGGCTCATTTGTTCAGTTTGAAGGATCTGGCAGAAGCTTTTGGGAAGACACTGTTATGTGCACTAGTGAAATATTTAGAAAAACCCACTGTCAGTTGAATATCTTTCACACAGACTGTCAGTTGCTCAGAAACTGATAGCATAGTTTTCCTTAACAGTTTCAATTGTGAGGCATAACTGAAGGGGGTTGTACTGCAGATTTGGGGTTTTTTTGTTTTCCCCCTCGTTGGGCAACAGATACTGTCTATACTATTTCCTGCTGTAATCTATTGGATGGAAGCAGAACTTGTTTGTTTGCTTCCCACGTAGGTCTGCAAGGACAATGGTATTAACTATTTGTGACACCATAGTCACAGCAATCAAACATAGACCCCCAGTGCCCAACTACTGTTTCAGGAAAGAAAAGGGTATTTTAACTACACAAAGTCTTGAAACGTAGCTAACTTCCAGTATAATGGTCATGCCAAAGTAAAAACTCTCTGTGCTGTAGTTGCTCTCTTGTCGCAGCAGTAGATTTCTAAAAACAGGCTGAAATATGAGCTCAATTCCGCAGACTTTGTTTCAAATGTATAATGCGTAGCCAAGAGATTTTAAGACCCTGTAGATTTGCAGCGTATGCAAGTCTTGTCTTCAGTCAAAGCCAAATGCACACATACATACTATTAAAACCTACCTTTGTACCTTTCCTATTGAATTTTCTTATCTTTCTGTATCTGCAGCCATAATAAAGCATAATCTATTTGCAATGTACTTCCTTTAACATCTATAGTACCACCAACTCAAGCAAAACAGAGTGCTGAGTGGGTAAGAAGAGGGAAAAAGATTCTCCAGAATTTGGAGCAGGACATGAGAAAGTAAGTTAGAGGCAGCTTGAGCATGGACAATGTTTGCATGGAAGAAAAGCAGTTTAAAGTCTCCCTGCATAGTTATACTGCAAATTCAGGTTACTGATGCAGGTCCTCACCTGCAGTAGTGATGTGTAGGCTCCTGCTAGGTGCAGGTCTAGCTTGGCATGATGTTCTGTGCATTGTCCTTGCCACAACTGTTGGGCTTCAGCATCCTCCACACCTGACCATCTTCCTCATCAGATACTCTGGTATGCTTGTGTACTTGTGGTAGCAAATATCACAACTCCTTTATTGATTCATTGTGCTAATGCATAAAGGTATTTTAGTTCCTCACTCTGCCTGTATGAACTTTGTTGGAGGATTCTGGTATTCACTTTCCTCCCTTCCAGCCTCTGTTGTGCTCTGTTGCCTTTGCTGGCCCTGATGACAGTGAAACTTCTTGCATCCTTACTGGAAAGAGAGGAAACACATGCATTTGAAAGGCAAGCAAACATTGCCATACCTCTCTAGTGGTCTCCAGAAACATTGCTGGGGGTAAGTGGAGCAGCACAGCTTACAAAGCAGCGCCAGATACTCACAAATAGTACACCAAATGGGCAATAGCCACAGTTATGCTGAAATTTCATAACTGCCTATGACACAGTGAGAACATCCTGATATGATGCCTAGTTCTCCAAGAGTGAAGCAGCATAGTGTGATGAGCTAGTTAGCAGACTGTCCAATAATGTGCTTTGAATACAGTGTTACAACAGATGGATCCCAATTATAATGCTCAAACTATACCTGCAAACCCAGGATCTATATTTTTAATTTTTTTTTTTTTTTTTTACTCATCAGAAACTGACACCAACAAAGTCAATGGCTGGTTTTTACTAGAGAGGAGAATTGTTCAAAGGCTGGAGAACTGCCAGGTTCAAAAGTTAGTTCTAGGTTGTTTTATTCTCATAGTCTTCTGTTCTGCTCTTTGTATTTATTCTGCTCCCTGCACAAGGAAGCCCCTCCCAGAACAAATCATCATGCTGGTCTTTCTGCCTTGCTTAATTGGCAAAATGCCAATTTTTATAATATTTTTAGAATTTAATATTTCTTGAGTACATTGTTGTGTCTACATATCTAAAAGCAAAGCAAGTCTGGAAGAAGTGGTTTACACTTAGTGCAGGAGGCAGTGAAGTTTGTGGTACTGTTTCCATAAAACATAAGCAGGTGAAAGGTTGGCTCTGTGGGTAAATGTCTTAGAAAAGCACTATAATATTTTTCAGTTTTTGGAGAAATTGAAGTATTTAGTCATGTTTAACAACTTCATTTTTATCAAACCATCCTAGTGAGTAATAAGCATTGTTACAGACAGCAAATTTTTTCACTAATGCCATCATTAACTTCAGCTCCTATCAAGATGGGCAGCAGAAAGTAAACCAAGCAATGCATAAGTACTTTTGTGCTGTTTGGCTGATTTTCTGAAGTGAAGTGAGCATCCACTGGACTTTTTGAGTAGTTCAGTTCAGTGAAGTTCTGCTCAGTTATTGTAGTTGTATACCAAGCACAAATTCTGTGTATCCCGACCACACATCAAAGCCGCATGAAGCACTATGAACAGATAAGGAAAGGTAACTGGAAGCACAGACCAACTTGTTTCACAAACAAGTTTTCCAGGACCTGAAGAATTATAATCTGCATGATTCTGTGGGCTATTTAGTAATCTGTAGGTAGGTCAGCTTCCTAGGTAAGCCAGGCTTACTTACTTACTGCCAGGCTGCTTTTCAAAATCCTGTCAGTGAGGAAATGACTATTGCAAAGCCACATGTTCTGCATGTTGGAGCTTTATACCTTCGTCTGTAAGAATAAGTCTAATTTGCATTTGTGCCTTGGAAACTAGCAGATTTAAGAATCACAGAGGTGACTTAATCAATTACTAGAATACCACCACACAGAAATATGTTCCTGCAGTTTAATGAAGGAACAGAAGGCTCAATGAAAAAATGGCTAAGATAAGAAAGCCATCAGTATGTGAAATTATTAAAAGCATACAGAACTAAGAAGTCTCAATGTTCTTGTATATGACAATATACAAGAAATTACAGTGGTCACAGAAGGGACTGAAAGTGCACCTCTCCTTCAAAGACTTTTCTGAACTATTTCAAATCGGGAGTACCAGAGAAATATTGTGAAATATCACAGAATGCAAGGAAAGACTGCTTTCTACCAAACCCCATGAAACCAGTAGAACAATGTTTCTCAGGATATCCTAATGCAAGCCTAATGTTTGTAGTAAAGTGTTGATGACTCTACCAGAGGCTGATTTTAAGTGGATTTTGTAGGAAGCTAATATGACTGGAATCATGAACTTGATACAGGCAGATTTTGAGTTTAAAAATAAATACACAAAAATGACTTTGTAAAAAGAATTCATGTGGGAACAATACATGCTCTAGAAGAATGCCATGTTAAAAATGCCACAATAACAGGTCCCTAATAAATGGTCTTATTTTCATGAATCCTGAATTTGATTCAGGATTTCACACTTATTCTCACTTTGAATGCTTGGTGAGGTACTGCATTGTCTCACATTAGGTCCTTAGTGTTCAAGTAGCAGCTGCATGTTACTGAACAGGCACATAAAGCAACATGTTCAGAACCCGAGTAAAAAAAATACTTCCATCGGTTGCAGACAGGGCTTACTGCCCTCGTGTGGTTATTGCTAAACAAAAAAAAAAAAAGGCCTAAAATCTACACTTCGGGATTTAATAGAATTACAGAATGGTTTGGGTTGAAAGGGACCTTAAAACTCATCTAGTTCTAACCCCTTGCCACAGGCAGGGACACCTTCAATCCAACATAACTACTAGGAATAAACACACAAAGTACAGATCTCACATTTTTCTTGTGAAATCTCTTCCTCTTCAAAGCTGCCTTTGAAGCAGCTGTGACTTGCCATACCTTAGTACTTGACTAGATGACCCAGCAAACTTTTATTGTTCAACTGTTTTGGGGCTCTTGTAAGTCTGAGGAGATATTTTAGCTTTTCTGTTTGGAGAAAACAAGGAAATGATGGATTCATCTTTTCATCCTGTAATTTTTGTGACTGATTTTTTGCTATTTCATAATTTTCTCAGCAGCACAGGATTACTTGCATGGAGGTCAATGCTCTTAAAAACCCTGGCATGAAATGTGATTAAGTAGTTTTTGATTACTGCATTTTAGAAGTTAGCTAAATGCAGAGTTACTCTGCTAAATGCAGAGTTACTCTGCTCTCATACTTTTTCAGAGTATACTTCTATTAAACCTCTTTGAAAGTTTAAACTTTTTTGATTGTTTGTTTGTTTGGTTTTATCTTTATGAGAACTCCTCCATGTTCAGGCTCCTCACAGATATCTGCAGTTCTCACCCCTCTCATGGGATTTGAGCTTAACAGGACTTCCAAAGAGAAAAGTGCAGAGTTTTGCTGGCCTTCCTGTGAAAGTGCAAAACGCATGGGTATCAATGCGAATATGTTTGGGCTGTTTGGAGATTACTTAACATCCTTGTTAGTTTATATAGAGAGGCTCCTGTCTGTGTCCATCACTACTTTCCAGCAGCTGTAATAATAATGTAACACAGATAAGCTTGCACAATCTCTTTTTTTTTTTTCTCACAGGGTACATACCTTCATAATCCTTCTCTAATACCTAATTAGGTGATTAGACTGATAACATTATTAGCCCCATCAGCTCATGGTTGACCTTCCCACATTGTACCTGCAGGCTTTAAGTGGAAATGTAACCCTCTAATGCAATGAGATGCCAGTATTGCATGAAGAGCCATTATCCACCAAAGACATCTTTGCCTGGAGTTTTGTATGTAGGATCCTATCAGTTGGCCACACTCTTTACCTGAACTAGGTGTGTTAAGTAATGCATGTGGCATGTGCACATGTGATATGCATATGACAGTATATCTGTAGAGTAAATATCAGCTATACCGCCTGATTTGACTGGGAAATTTAGATATGTTCTTCATTTCTGCCCTTCCCTCCCAGGCGTTCTTGCTTCAGTCAAGAATCAGTGAAGATCTTTGAGTCTGCCTTTAAAAAAAAATGGTGGGGACAAATAGAGGGAGTCTTTCTCAAACAGTCTGTCCTTTCAAAAGAAGGCCACAGGCACAAAAACACTTGGTTCCCTTGCAAAAAATGGACTCTTGAACTGGACAAGATATATGGTTTGAGGTTTAGCAACTTATTTATTTCCCTCTTTGTAAATACTGGTGCTAGGACACTATCACCTACTGGTGTTTGCACTCCCACCTGCTGACAGACAAAGTGGAAAAGTGTGGCTCAATCACAACTTGTTTAGCAGAATCCTACCAAATACTAACCAGACATGGTAGAAGTGTTTTAGCTACTGTTGTTCACAGAAGTCAAAAGAAAAAAAAACCCAAGGAACATGCTTGGTTGATAAAATTACTGGAGAAAGTGTCATTGCTGGTGCCTCAGCTCTCCAGGGGGTCTCCAGGGTGGCACAAGTTTTTCACATGGCCCCTAGTCTGCACTGGTTAAGCACAGCACCGACGGCTTCATGTACATGGGGATTTTATGATTTCTGCCATGGAAGGAGAAACCACAGTTTATTTTGGAGGCTAAAGTGGGAACTCTGATAATAAAAAGAAGGGCACGTAAAACCAAGCTGTTGCTTTTTAGGCCCAGCAACCCAGCTTAATTAAAATCTTTCATCATCCAGCAGCTGTCACTGCTGTATCTGCCATCAAGGCAGAGTTCATCTTACCTCATGGTGGGTCACTGACACTTAGTTCATTATGCCTGATCCTTCAGAGCATTGGCAGCATACCCTCTTCTAGGCAGCTGGAGCACAGCCCACAGGCATTGTGATCACTCTCTAGGCTAAGAAAGGAGCCCTCAGCATGATCTTACATTCACATAATTAATCCTTTGACACCTCAAATTAAGTGAGATGGATTCCTCTACAAATATGTTGGTGTAGTGATGTTTGTTTATGACAAAATACTGCTTGCCTACTCCCACTGATAACCACAATACTGTACACTTAGCCCAGTTTCTTCCAATGTGGGTGAAGTGTTAGGTTGTGGAAGTTAGAGCTATAAATCTGGTCCTCTGACTGTAATCTGTGTTGCATCTATATTGTAACTGGAACAACTAAATATTTAATTAGCAAAAAGGATGTGATACAAAACATTAATGTGAAATATTTTTCCTTAATGAAGAAAGAAAGTTGCAGTGACTCATTTTAGCTTCATCAAAAAGACAGGGTGTCCCAGGAAATAGCTGTGCTTTGATGGAGTCTCCTTTGAAATTCAACCCAGTTCACTTACTTCTTTTGGCTACAGCCACGGTATGACAATGCCTGGGAGCCAAAGGTGAACTTTTCACATGACATGCTCTGTGAAAGGCATTGGCTTGCTAGGTGAAGAAACTACACAAAGATTTACACCCACACTACAAGACAGCTGATTGCCTTCACTATGCCAAGTAGTTCATTCAAGCCCATCCATGCTTTTCTGGGCTACAGCTCATAGTGCACACACAGCCTGAAACATCTGCAGCATTTCCGTGAAATTACTAGCTGTACTTACTGCACCTGCATCGTGGTTACGTTTAAATACACATAGTCCTGTCCGGCTTCTGGGGGCAGACCCTTACCATTTGTAATGTTGGATTCTCACCAAGCACAGAACCAAAGTCAGTTGCAGATCCTCTCTCCTGCCAGGACAGGTCAATACTGTAAGATATTGAGTCCCTGGCTCCAATCCGGCAAAACACTTAAACCCTTTACATGCATTCCTTGACAGTATTCATGTGCTCCAAGATGAACCTCCATTTTGATGGCTGCAGGAGAGGACATCAAGTCCTAAACATGCTGTGTAATGTGAAACAAACACCAAGAGCAGCATTAATACAAGATACTGTATTTGAACTTCTTATTTTAAGATTTTCAGGTGTTCCATCTAAATGACAGTGCTGAACTTTATCAATGCTCAAACAACAATATTCAACAGTGATTTTTACGTTAAAGTCTGCTTTTAGGTTTTGCAGTCTAAACTGGTTTTACAACCCAGAGAATAGGACATGGGGTTCAATTTCCAAGACCACCAACCCAAAATCACTGACAGAAGTGACAAAAAAGACAGGAAAAGGTGAAGAATATGTATTTTTGGAGCGTGTCTGGTATTTGAAATACCCTTCTTTTGCTAGACACCACCACCAGTTAATTTTAAGAAATCATTTTAACAAGAATATATATATTTAAGGTATAGCGATAAGAAGCAACATAGTGTAAGCTACTGTGAGACATGCAGACTCAGCACCAAAGGCACAAAATTGTGCAAGAATCTCCAGTAACTGATGACTTATTAAACTAAGGTGTGCTTATGGACTACAGGGGTTGGTTAGTTATCTACTTAGTGGAAGTACTTAAGCGTTCTCAGAAATATTTAGTTCACTTTAACTGAACTATGTTGACTATAACACAGAAATATCCCACAGGTTAAAGGCAAAACCTGACAAGCATTCCAACAGCTAAGGAATCACAGCAAGAACTGGTGTTCTCATTGGAGCGTCAGCAATGTGCCTTCGTGGCTCTGCCCTACCGGGTATCTACACAGCCTTGTGACTGGCTGTAGACTAATAACCCAACATTTGGAAGATTGAAGTATTTCCCCACATCATAAAATTGTGGTGGAAACCGTCTCTGTGGGTGGTGTTATGATCACTGGTCCCTGCTGAGATTCTGGCCAAAGGGTCATCAGTTCAAAAGTCTTGATTTTGGAACATTTTGCTAACATTCGTAAATATGTTCTGCGAAATCTGATTCACAGAAAATGGTGAATGCAGTTTATTTTGCAGAAAGTAGCTACTGACACCCTGCTGGCCCCATTTGCCGGCAGGCGGAGGAGCCCGCTGCAGGCAGGGGGTGAGAAGCTGCTGCCCGCAGGCTGGGCTGCCTGAGCGCAGCAGGAGGAGGTCTGTGCCCCAGCAGGACCCTTTCCAGTTTGATCGGTCTCCTCAGGAGACATATTTATTATGTGGATGGGTTCATCATTAAGCAATGCAACTATTACATGCTTACTGTCATCCTGCTATTTAATAATGAAGGGTTTCCCCTGTGTGCTTGTTACCCGTCAGCGGGCACTGCTGCAAAGACATGCATGGAAGCTTAGAAAAGAAACTGCAGAACTGAAAGCACCAAGATACAGCTCTTGTAATACTGAAGAAACAGCTCCTCCTGATGGCAAAAATCGGGACCTGTGTCTCTCTCAGTTACATGAACTTTCCACGGTTTTGCATTGCATGTAAGAAGATATACTGAGCCGTAAACCCAGAAAAAGGAATATGTAATCCAAGGAATGCAGTTACAGAAAACCAAACAAAAGTGTAAAAAAGCTTCATTTACAGATGTGAAGGAACTCCACAAAATACAAAGGGAGCTCACATAAATACGCAGGATGGCAGGATTCTCAGTATTAAGAGTGGGTTTAATTTAAGATTTTCCCAACATTTTCCAATGTTATATGTGCAAATATATGTGCTGTGCACACACACACCCTCCTACATAATCTCAAAAAATTTCTATTGGTGAAATCTGGGGATTAGCCAGTTTTCTTCCCTGCTATTCACACTGACAATATAAATCATTATATTAATTTATCTTGGAGTTAGTTAATGCAAAATATCTCTAAAAGACTCCGCTACTTGAAACCCTTGTATTTTATTTTTTTTTAACAATTAAAATCTTTATGTAGAAAAGGTTTTAAAAAAAAAATTATTGAATGTTCTCTATGTAAGTGTCTGTGTTAGCACAGACACCCATCCCTTTTCCTTTTTCCTTTGAGCTGACTTTCCAGTAGGATTGATTCAAGCAGAGATTACAAGACCTGGGCTTTTGTTTCTCCTTTTTGAACAGTTTCCTAAGAGTAGGGGAATAAGGGAAAAAAATATCTGTGGAGGACGTACTGTAATTTAATACACCTTTAGAAGTATCTCAAAAAGTAATTACTTTTGAGGTGCTTGGGTTTTAATAGCTTCTAGCAGACATTGAACTGTTTTTGTATTTCCCAATACTGCCTTCATCCAACTAATGACAGTCTGAAAGATTCAGTATTTGGGAGCAGCTATAGAAATACCTATTTTAGAACGCACTGGGACTGTATCTGCCTGTAAAGAAAAATACACCTTTGTTTCTGACTTGTTTAGTTAAACTTCTAGAAGTAGAAAATATAAGCGCTACATGAATGTTTCAGTCCCATAAAATGAAAAAGCACTTGAGTTAGGTTTGGTTTTTTTATTCTCAAAGTAAACATCCTCTAATTAATCTCTTTGCATTTCTTAAATAAACCAGTGATGTACAATAGAATTTGAGTATGCTGTGGTCTAGATTTCCTTTAAATTATATAGGGTTTAAAAAGGTGGGAAATATCAAAATTGAGAAAAAAATCTTAATCTTGAGAGCTAATATTTAATCAGTCATGTTCTTTCATAATGCCTGTACTATGCCATGTTTGTTTGCACACCAGAATGTCTTGACCTGTTTTGATTAGTCAGGCATCTCACTTTGTTCAGATCTATATGGAGTTTCAGATAAAACTGCAAGAATGTGTTTTTACAAAGCAAATTTATTAAAAGAAACTTTCTGGTATTCTGTAGTAAATACATTTATTTACCAGTATGTACAACAACTTATTCTTGTATTTTTCACATAATTTACATTGTGTATGTCATAGAGGTTCCAGTGTTTGTCAGTACAGAACATTGTGAGGAAATACTAATTTGTTTGAAGCAACCATGTCTTTCCCCACCCAAGGTCAGACTATAGTGATTATTTAACCTCTATACCTAACTATAAGCAACCTGTATACAGAGTATAGAGGTTATTTAACATAAGGAGTTTCCAGCACTGTTTAAATAGTACTTTTACCTTTAATGCTAACATGAATCCAAAACAAAACAAAAATAAAGCCATAGAAAGTTATACTATCAGTCCTGACTTTACCAGACCAATAGTAATTTTCTGCCCGTAATTTTTCTCAAACTGTAAACTCAAAGACTTGAAATTGCTTCATACTGTAGAAATACTCCTCTTACCAACTTTTATGAAGTGGATAATGAGATTCCTAATGAACACAAGCAGAGCAGAGGCTCAACTGCTTCCTGCCTAAGGTCACTACTGACCAAATATCATGTCCAGCTCCTGCTACCTTAGTGCTGTTTTGTGTGAGATAAACCAACTCCCTCCCAGTCTGGCCTGTTGTTAAGGACTGAATTTTTTGCCTACTCATTTCTATCTATTTCGACCTCATTTTGCCTACTCATTTCTAAGTAGTCTGGAAAATGGTTAGAAAAACTTGGGATGTAATTCCATAAGGACAAAGGCAAAAAACTATACTTAGGCAGGAATGATCAACTGCACAATTTCGAAAAAAACCCTACCTTCAAATACATAAAAAGCCATTGGAAAGCAGAAGAGAAGCATCTGTCCTTCATATCTCTGAGAAATAGAAATAATTCAAACTGCGGTCAGGTTAGACATGAGAAAATCCTGTGACTACAAGAGTAGTGAACCTTGGCACAGACCTTTTTATCTCAGAAACATCCAGTGACAGGAGACTCGCAATTTCCTCTGACAGAACAATATAGCTTTGGGTAATCTTGCATTTTCATAGGTGACTGATCACAACAGTAGGTACCAGCAGAGAGGAGGAGTGGTCTCTGGGCACTATCTAAGCCATTTTGGGAAGTTAACTGAGAAAAATGAGCATATTGTCTAGAAGTTTGTGCATCTCCTGAAAACTGGTGAAGCTCCCAAGCTAACAAAAATCACTTGACTAGACCAACCTTTCTGTATTTGGCCATGGGACGCTCATTCCATGTCATCTGATGTTGCATTAATTTGCTTTGAAGTATGTGATTGTCATAAAACCATTGAAAAATAGATCACTTGAAATTCTAAACTTGTCCAGTGTTTGTAATATGTGAGGTTAGAATCAATATTTTTATTAGGATGTCCAAGTAAAATCATTTAAATAGAGGATTTTTAAACCAGATTGTTCTGTTACCTGAAAGTTAATAATAATTTTCTTATTCCTAGTTAGCTGGAAAAGGAAATAATCCAACATATGAACACTTGCTAATGCAATGAGTTAGATCATAAACTTCTTACATGTTTATCTAATATCCAAATATTATTTGATAAGTAATCTCTCTGCAGTATTTTTGGGACCAGCACTGATCTTATACCTTGTACCTTTTTTTCTGATCCCACATAATACCTGAAATTATCTGCAACCATTAACAAACACCCAGGAAGAATTAAACACTCTTATGAGTTTTTAAAGATAGTTTTACCAGAATATTTAATTTAAATGACACATGCTTTATGAGAATATTTATCTTAAAAAATGCATACTCCCAACTGCTTTTTCTTTTGAAGACCCAGTCTTGCACTGCTCACATTATTGCTGTCCATTTACTTCAACTGAGGATTAGAAGATAAAGTCTCAAGGTAATTTCCTGTGTGCGCACTCAATTTGAAATTGATCCTGTCCTGTGTGGACAGATGGCTCTCCCTGTAACTGCTACAAAGATTTACTTTGGCTTTATGTTCACACTGTACTTTTCCAAAAGCAATTTTAATGTGTCTGCAAGATGCATGTTGATTTCCTGCCAGCTTTCCAATGTCACATGCGCAGTTGGTAAAAACAACTTTGACACAAATGTTTTCTTTAGAATAGGTGCAAAACCTGATCTAAAGCCTTAGCTCTTCTTTATATGGATCCAGAAAACCAAGGGAATCATCTGAAATCAGATATTTCAGCCTCAGAAGCAATCAGCTCTGAAGTGTGTGCAGAACTTGTATCATATGAAAAACATTATCTCCTATCAGAAGCTCAACGACATTTACATTTCAGTAATCTTTTTAGGAAGAACAATTTACTGAATGTTTCGAACTGCCTCTTTAACAGGACTATGCAGAAACAGGCTACATGACCCCAGGAAACCTGGAAATCTAGGAGTTCCTGTTGCATATGTTAATTATGGTCAATTACTCTTCACTTCCCAGCTATGCAAGTTATGGTACATGCATAGGTTATATAGGTACATAACATAGGTTATCAGCTACTGGATCCAAGACAATCATTACAGATAGGGGCCTGCTGCTTTTTTCTGTTTTTGCTTGTTTTTTTGAGATTGGGTTTTGGGTTGGTGTTTGGTTTTTTGTTTGTTTGGGGTTTTTTTTGTAATAAGTCTTAGTGACTGCTTGCAAGTTGACCATTAAGATAATTTTAAGATGTGTATCAGCAAAGACTCAGTTACGCTGTTGCCCACTCTTCTTTAATCTCCACAGGTGTTGTTCATCCTTTATAAAGACATCTTAGAAAACTCCAGAAAACAACAAAAGAAAACTGATTAGTAAACAAATTAATTGCTCAGGCATGTGACTGGCCTTCTGCACATCAGCTGAGTCACAATAACTGACCTTGCCTGCTCTGGCTAATGCAGAGGTTGGATGAAAGTGGCTTAAGCTAATCTTCACTGCCTGAGAGTTGCAACAAGTCACACAGCACAGTTCTTTCCTGCAGCTAAGCAAGCAAACAGTGTTTCATTATATCATACTAACTGAATCATAATACCAAATAGCATCAGCTGGAGCTGCCTAAGGCCTGCCTCTAAAACAAAGGTGAAGGCAGAACTTATTGCATCTGTATGTATGATTATGAGAAAAAGAACAGTGTGATAGTAGCCAACAATCAAAGATAGAAGCAATCAAGAACATCATCTAGGAAAAAGAGCAGACATAGACCCTTGTCTCCTGGCTCAAACCTTGCAGGTATGATGAACTTGGAATTTGTAAGAAAAATCGTACAAAAATGTATCTATACTTGTATCAAGTCTAAACGTTGGCTAGAAGCTTTCACAAAAACACAATAGAACAATGGATATCTTTTGAGTCAACAAACAGCTTAATAATAATGTATTATATAATTCACAGTACTTCCTAAGCATGTATTTTTTTCTACCATTTCTTAATGCAATGAATTTAGACAAACGCCAAATCCTCCAGTGTAATGAATTCAGCCTGACTGAAACAAGCCCCATGACTCAAAATTAACTCGAGTAAAGGAGATGGAATTACAGCTTATGTAGTACCATGTTCTCTGTATGTAACACGCAATAACTTCCAGGACAAGATGCAGTAAGGCTTTTGACTGATGGTTAGAACAAATGCAGACGATTTAAACAGCTGTGTCTGCCTGAAAAGACTGCAGCTGCCCTCCATTAGCTTTTAATTTACTATGGTAGGCTTGCCAACCCCAAAATTTATAAAATGCATCAACATATGGAGCTACTATTTACCGCGGAGCCAAGGATGCCCGTTCCAAAAACTCTCCGGCTCACTAGTGCTTGATTTAGGAACTGAACACTAGATGGGGCTATGTCCTTGTGGCACCACTAGCTAAATTCAGAGAGTTACAGCCGTCCCAGTTAAAATTCCAGTTAGTTACGTGCAAGCAGCGAGATCGCTGGCTGGTGTAAATGTCTTTAAAAATGCTAAGCAAAAGTAATAGTACGTTCCTGAAGGTCTTTTTTAAGAACTGCAAGTGTAATTAAAACTTCTGGAATATAAACAGAAGATTGGGAAAATAACCATCTCAAAGAGCATAGCACTCTCCGACAAAACTATTTATTAAGGAATACTTTAAAAAGAGTATTTCATCTTTCATACTAAGAGATAAATGAAAAGAAGACTTTGAGATCATGTGGTGCTCTAAAGTATGAGAGAGTAAGTTCTGGTTTAGTATCAAGTAGCTGTAGCTGTCCTGCAAGATTCCAAACAAATTTTTCAAGTGTAATTTTATGTAGAGATAATATATCTTTATTTAAATTCTCATCTAGAATACTTCACATTAACTCCACCAAACAACAACAGGGAAAATAATACCCAACCAAACAAAACACAACTAAACCCTACCAATTAAAAAAAAAAAGAGCATATCATGTATGTTAATAAACGGTTTCAAAGGATAAGACAAGGTTGTGCATCTCACCAGAGGAAACCAGTGACTTGATCGGCCACACATCTCTTCTAACTGTAAGGCAGGCTACGCTGCCTCATGAGATGTAATGGATTAGCTGTATGGAGTCAATGGGGAAGGATTCTCCAATGAATTATTTCCTGTCTACCGCTGATTTAACCAAGTTTACGTGAAAGGAAATCTCTGAGCATTTAGATGGAGACTTTTTATTTTCACAAACAAGAGTTTATGCAGCACTTGCAGCTTTCACAGTCTTGCATCACTGTGTTTATTCATTGTTGGAATTCTGGTGTTTCACAGCCTGTACAGTCTATGAATATGAGTACTGTGATGTGGGCAAAACAGTAAAATCACACTGTGATTAACCTTTACTTTGGTCTTCTTGGAGTAAAGCTTTTGGAAAAGAAGGATGTGAGATCATAGGTATCTCTTGTGAGAATTCTGGAGTAAATTGATAATGAAAAATCAGACTGGTTGGGTCTGAATTTAGACTACATTCATTGCATATCATTTACTCTCCTTCATAAACAGTAAAATTAAAGATTTATAAAAGCTTTTCAGCAAATAAAACAGCAATTTGGAACATACCATAAGTTGATGTATCAAAACATGAATGTTTTTTCCTGCTTTATAGCCATAATTTTCTATTTAAGGAGCATAGTAGAACCTTCACCTAAGCGTCTGTTTTGGTCCTTACCCTTCAGTGACTATGAACCATTTTGCCACTTTTCTGTACAATCCAGTAACAGACCACCCAGTGCCCTATGGAAGAACCACTGACATGCATAAACCTAAGCACCACTCAGGCATGCTTGCAGGATCAGGAACACAGACTGAACTCACATACAGGCCTCTCAGCATTGTCAGCATGACCCATAATGTGACCGTGACGTTGAGGAAGAGAAACTCTGACAGTTCTGCTCAATAATTTTTAACAAAATAAAAAATATACCTTGGTTATCATACCTACTTGAGATAAACAGTTACAGATGAACAGGTGGGTTCTCACAGGTAACTTTGCACTGACTTTTGAGATGGAAGAAATTAGGATGGTCAGTAAAGCAGCGTCCAGCAGTGTTCCTTTTTGGGGTTCCTAGCTGTTTTTTTCATACGTCTGTTATGAGAAGGATGGTTCTGCTCTCCCTGAATAAGCGTCATTGTTACATAAGAGAGGCAAAGGCTTAACACAATGCCAGCTTTGTGACAGTCATGTGTCTGCACTACTGCAGAAAAGAAACAAACCATTCTTATTGAAGGGGGGGACTTCTGGAATGGTAATTAGCCAAGAGGCCAGGACAGCTAAGGGAGCACTTCTGAAACCTGCTACACTGAGAAAGAGGGATGCAGAATTAATTCACCTCAGTTAAAATTACATTAAACAGGACAGGATCAATGAGCTAAATGTAGCCCAAAATTAGAATTCTCTCTGCTTTCTGGTGGTACAGTAATACTGTAGTAAAACCAGAACTCTGTATAGCAAACAATACAGAAACGTAAGAGTAAAATGACTACACGTGAATCTCACAGCAGTAGAGGGACTGTGGTTTGTATTCTGTACTTAGCCTGTGCTGCTCAATCTCCCTCTGCTTCTGCCAGTGCTTCCCATGGGAGTGGCAGTAATCACAGAGCCTCTCAGCTCCAGGTCCTTTCCCTTCACAGCCCTAAGGCGAGGCCATGGTTGCCTTCCCATACACTGGCTGACACCACTTTTCCCAACAAAACACTGGAGTTCAGCATGTAGCAGCAAAGTCTTGACAATTCCAGCTCTTGAATAAACAAGAAAGGAGGTAACAATCCTATGTGGCCAAAAAGGAGTAAATGAGGTCCCAGATGCTGCTTCCACCATGTGAAAAGTCACCCAGACACTTGTCCTAGACCACCAGTGAGGCTGGTAGGGGAAAAGGAGGAGAAACCAGGCTGCTGGGAAAAAGACTCCCAGCTTTGCCCAGACTGCTCTAAATTCTACTGATCTTTCTGGAATGGCTTAACAATACTGCAACAAGCAGTGTATACTGCTTGGTATCAGTGTATACTTTTTGGTATCAGTATTACGAAAGAGGCAAATGTTATCAACCATTGTAATTTCGACCACTCCTCTACATGACCTATTTAAGACGACTATCTCAAAGCTGAGAGGAAAGACAGGAAAAGTTGAAAAGCAAGCCAAATTAATACACAGCCTGTGGATTCTTGCCAGTTTTAATTATTCTTTAGCATGTTCAGAGATGTTTCAAAGGCGTTCTACTTCATTTCCCATTTTCTCCCTCTTCCATCCTGGGCATGTTTGATCTGTAAGTGAGGTCCAATTCTTTAGCTAGAATATCTGGTATGTGATTCATATTCTTGGTCTCACGCATAAGTTCAAAAGAAAACTGAAATCATACATAACTCTTCACAAGGTCAGAGGATGCATCAGTTGGTTAAACAGGGAACAGCATGTTTCAACATTCCAAATACAGTACGAGCTTATGCTAGGCAAAAGAAAATCCTAAAATTAAAGACAATTATTCCAAGTAATAGAATTACATTGAAACATTATGCATATTAAACATGCTTAGACAATTTAGAAGTCAACATCATCACAGAAAGGATACAGCAATCTGTGGTGGTGAAACTACAATCACCCCACAAGCAGTGAAAAGTATGTGTTTTAATTACATTGTCACTGTTACAAGTACTTAAACTCTTTATCTCACTTTCTGCTAAAGGCATACTGTTGTTTAGCCAACTCCTTGGAAAAGTGACATAATCAGAAGTACTCCTGCAGCACATGCATGCCATGAAAGAGCTCTGTCAGTATTACACACTTGGGGTGAGGTGTTTCAGTAAAAACAAGACAATAGAAACCCTTATCACATTTTGTATCAGGAAGGCATCCAACAAACAGTAAACTCCTAATGACCAGAACTTGCAGCACTTTTCATATTTCTGGAAGTAATCCAGGAATCTCTACAGAGAGAAGGAAAACCTATACCTTTTGAGTGTGAGCCTTTTTTTTTTTTTTTACGTGTTTGCCTCCCTGGAAACTTCCTGTATCTCCATGAGATTTTTGCAATCAAAAACACAGCATTGGAGAATGTTTTTAAAGACAGGAATCACCAGAAATATGACACAGAATCATAGAATAGTTAGGGTTGGAAAGGACCTTAAGATCATCAAGTTTCAACCCCCCTGCCATGGGCAGGGACACCTCACACTAAACCATGTCACCCAAGGCTCTGTTCAACCTGGCCTTGAACACCATCAGGGATGGAGCATTCACAACTTCTTCCCTGGGTAACACATTCCAGTGCCTCACCACTCTTACAGTAAAGAACTTCCTCCTTATATCCAATCTAAACCACATAAACCACTTATATCAATATGAATGGCCTCTGCTATTATTTTACTAATAGAATTAAAGAGATAAGAAGTGCTTTAAGTATAAATCTTTAGAGAGAGTATTGCTTTTCTCAGTTAATAAGTTTTTGTTAAGCTATGAAACCCATGGTATGTAGAAATACGCACCAAAAATATGCCTGGTAGCACTACTTAATATAGTTTTAATCAATTGCTCTACTTCCAGTAATAGTGATAAAAAGAATAAAACTCAGAAAAAGGGAGGGAAGAAGAGCGCAAGTTGCCCAAACTGAATCACAGAATCATTAGGTTTGGAAGGTACCTCTGCAGATCATCTAGTCTAAGCCCCCTGTTAATGCAGGCCCACCTGGAGCAGATTACACAGGAACGCGTCCAGGTGAGTCTTGAATGCCTCCAAAAAGGGAGGATGCACAACCCCTCGGGTAGCCTGTTCAGTGCTCTGCCACCTTCAACGTAAAAATCTTCTTCATATCGAGGTGAAACTCCCTGTGTTTCACCAGTGACAGGTGGCCATTACTCCTCGTCCTGTTGCTGGGCACCACTGAAAAGAGTGACACTATCCTCCTGGCACCCACCTTTCAGATATTTATATGCATTAATGAGATCCCCTCTCAATCTGCTCTTCTCTAGACTAAACAGGCCCAGCACTTGCAGTCTGTCTTCATAAGAGAGATGCTCCAAACCAATGATCATCTTTGTGGCCCTCCAGTGGAGCCTCTCCAGTAGCTCCTTGTCCTTCTTGTACTGAGAAGCACAGAACTGGACAGGGTACTTAAGATGTGGCCTCAGCAGGGCCAAGTAGAGGGGGAGGATCACCTTTCTAGACCTGCTGGCCACATTCTTCCTGATGCACCCCAAGATACTATCATCCCTCCTGGACCAAGGGCACACTGCACACTCATAGGCAACTTATCATCTACCAATACTCCCAGGTCCTTCTCAGCTGAACTGCTCTCCAGTAGGTTAGCCCCCAGCCTGTGCTGGTACTTGGGGTTCTTCTTTCCCAGGTGCAGCAGCTTACACTTGGTCTTGCTGGAGCTCATGAGGTACCCAATTCTCCAGCCTATCGAGGTCCTGTTGAATGGCAGCACAGCCTTCAGGTGTTATCAGCTGCTCTCCCCAGCTTCATATCATCAGCAAACTGGCTGAGGGTACATTTCATCCCTTTATCCAGGTCACTGATAAACAAGTTGAATAAGACTGGATCCAGTATTAATTCCTGGGGCACACCATTGGCTACAGGCCTCCAACTGAATTCTAGTCCCTTCTTTTCACATTGAAACTCATTGAGGGGCCAATCATGCCCAGTTTCCACCTCTGCAACGAGGTGATGATGGGAAAGGTTTCTGTGGATCCAAGATCCATAAGGCTGCACACATTGGCCTAGCCAGACTGAGGTACTGCATGGCAGAAACTGGCTGGAACCCTCAAACCAGCATTTGCCTCCGCTGCTTGTTCAGCCAGGGCCCAGCCCATGCTCTGTAGCCGGTACCCTTGGTTTTGCGCCGACACGAGGGAGGGGTTGGTAATGAGTGTCGGGCACTTTGACGCCGCTACAGGTGCGCTGCTGCGGGAGCCCCGGCGGGCCGAGGAGAAGCGGCGGGTACCCCCCTGCCTGCCCGGGCTGCGCGGACGCGGCTTCGCGCGGGGCCGCCGTACTGCCGGCGTCCGGATCCGGCCGCGGCCCCTCAGCACCTGCCCGCGCGCTCCCTGCCGCCGTCTCGCGGCTCACGTGAGGGTGGCGGCCGCCGCCGGTCTTGCCCGCTCTCCTCAGCCGGTCCCTCGCGCGTGAGGGGAGCCGGGGGCTCCCACCGGGCACCCGCCGCCGTGTGGCGCACCTGGCACGAGGGCGGCCCGGAGCCGGGATCGGGAGGAGCCGTTGCCACCGCCGCACAGGTCGGTCCCCGCGGGCGGGCGGGCGGTGCGAGCCGGGGGCGGGCTGCGCGGCGGAAGGGTCGTACCTCAGCGGTGAGAGCGAGCCGGGAGCCCCCGTTGGGCTGAGGTGGCGGAGTGCGGGGCGCCGTTGTAAACCAGCGTCGAGCGGGAGGCTGGTCCGAGGGACTGCCGCGGGGCCTCGGCTGTACCCGAGGAGAGGATCTTCAGGACTGCAATGCCCGCCGCTGCTCCTTCTTACACATCTTGCCCTTCTCGTGGGAGCTAAGGACGCTGTCGAGAAGACTTTTAAATAGGCGCGGCTCTTGTAAGTTAAATATTTATTCTCGCAGCGAGCGAAGCTTTGAAACTTGAGTTCAGCAAGGAGTTCAGTAAACAAACCGGCGCGTAGGCATGGTACAGGCGATTCGGGAGCTCTGCCGCCAGCAGTGACGTCCAGCCGCAGCCAGGTTCTCTGAAGTAAAACCGAGATGTTCCCCCCTCAGTCTGTAATTGAGAATTAATCCGGAAAAGAGGTCGGGGGTGGGGGGGAGGGGGGCAATAGCGTAGTTAAAATGATGTTCAGAAATGAACAGCTGGAAGATGAAAGTGGCTTTTATGGGCTGTTTTACCAGTACGGAGATAAGGGAGGTAAGAGTATGAGGAGATGTTGAGTGATCTCCAGTTTCATCATTCACCACTCATGTTATCATGCTGCTATGATAAAAAATGCCTCCCCCTTAACATTTACAAGCAGGATAAGGAATCACACCCCTTCGTGTGTGATCATCTGTTCAGTTTTGCATGGGGCAGAACGAGATGTTAAGTATTAATTTAGTAGGTCACTAACCACCGGTTTGTGTGTAGGTGAAGTGCCACGTGCTTTTGAGGATTTGCATGTACAACGTGTTGTATTTCCATAGTCATAAAGGTCATCGGCAATTTCAGATTCTAATTGCAGAGTTTTGGTGGGAGGGGGAACGGTGAGGGGCACTTTCCTCTGTTTGTTTGGGTTTGTGTGTTGGTTGGTTGGTTAGCTGTTTGGTGTTTGTAAATAGGAAATATTCTCAACAGGAACAGGTGCATGAAGGGCTTCATTCTGAAATTTGTATGGAGTAGATGGGAGAGCAAAGCAGGCTTTCTAGGTTTATTGACTTACTGTGCTTGTGTTCCTGACTTGACTTGGCTCTGCTGTGTGAACTTGTCTAAAGCCAATGAATCGTTACGCTCCCTTATATTTTTCTAATGGAGTTCTACTCGGAGTAGAACTCAGTATACCAGGAGAGTGAAAGGACAAAGTTGAACAAACCTAAGCAAACATGGGTTGTTTTTAAATTATATGAATTTACCCTCCATTTGGTGATAGTTTCAGTTGGAAGTGATTATAAGGGCCTCTTAAACCTAAAGGAAACCCAGTGTAAGCTAGGGCAGAAGGAAAACAAAAAAAACGAGGTTATCTTTGGGAAAAGTATAGCTTGGTACCAGAATAGAAAGGGGGAAAATGTAAAAAAAAAAAAAAAATTTTAAAAAAATTGTAATATATAAAATAATTTCAAGTCCCCAGTAACAAAACCGAAACTGAGGAATATAGCTCAAGACACTGACTGTTGATGTTTATATCTGTTGTGGACATGCATGATGTACCTGTTTTGAACTAATGTTAGCATCACTTTTGAGAACTTACATATTTTATTTACCTAAGCCAGGTGATAATTAAGTGTCTTGGAAAAACATACAGCAGTTTATCTATCGTACATCTGGGACTGCCCTATGGAAAGCACCAAATTAAAGGAAGGGGACAGAAACTGATTAATCTGTGTGGCTGAAGCATGGTAGGAATTGGGCTGGGAGTGTTGTTCCCTGATTCTGTGTTCCTTTGCTGCCTTGATCTCCTGTCCCAGGAAGCTGAGGAATTGGAGGAATGGTGGCAGAGGGCACCGCTGCTACTATGTTGATTTTACCCTGCAGTCCCATGGTATGAAGACTGTGCCAGAAGCAGGGAGGACAGGAAGGAAGTAGGGAAGCAGTAAGTAGAGATGGGATAATAAGCATTATCCTCCCTGCACTCTTACTGTATCTGATTTCACTTCATCTTTGTTAACGTGGTACCAGCAGTGTGAAAAAGTGATCAGGGGTTTGGCAGGGAGTGTGAAGAAAGAGACAGTATATCAGCATAGAATAAAGAAGTGCTTTCTGGGTTCTTGAATCAGTTTCCTCTGTCATGCTTCTGTTACACCGTGTCTCTCTGCTACTTTAGACTGTCTGTGCAGGCTCTAAGGCAGCGCAGCGTGACTTATAATGGTAGAGTGTGTTTGAATGGAGGATGGGAAGAGAACAGTCTGAAAAGAGTAAGTGAAGACCTTAAGAATAACCTTCCCTGAATATTTTCATGTGGTCAGCAAACAAAGGGGGATAGCAGAGGGAGAATGTGCTATGTGTGCAAAACATGAGAAAATGAAAAAAAACTAAAGATAGTGACCCACCTTCCCCCCCCGCCTTTTGTTTCCTGTTTGCTTCTTTCCAGTCTCTCTCTATCCAAAGCAAACAAACACCCACAAAAACCTATAAAACACTTGTACCTAGACAATACTTTCACTTATATTAGACTACTCAGAGACAGACCAGAAACTCTGTTCACTTTCCCCACAGCTAGGGATTGGTTTGAGGCTTTCAGCACAAACAAATGAGGGCCTTGACCAGGAAAGATTAGCAAAGGGCTATGCTCATACAGGTAATGCAGAGCCTTGGTGGGGCTTTGCTAGTTAGCAAAATACCCACCTTCCTTCCTCCCTCAGAAAAAGGTATTTACAGGAATAGGATGAAATAATCTTCTTGCTTTAGATGCCCATAATGTGGTTCAGAGGATTCAGTGTTTGTCAAAGCAGAGAAATGAGGCAGGAGAAATCTGTTTGTGGTAATGATCACCCAGTATAGATGCAAATGTGTTATCATGCAATGTACTATACCAAGCAAGGCTTTCCTGCATTTTCCAGAAATCCTAATAGTGTAGAAATAGTAATGCAACAGAAGGTGTCATTGTTTGGGGAAGTAGTTGAGAACCTTCAGAAGTCACTTTTCTGTTAGTGAAGTTGCATAGTTCTAATCTCTGGAGGTGTTTATCATCTTAGTTTGTCACCTCATCCTCAGAGTCCAGTGATTTCTGCTTCCTCAGGTATAATCTTGAAATCTGTGTGAGCCACTGAATAAAGTTTAGCCAGCAGTGGCTGCCCTTGGAGGCACATTTGATCAGTTGCCAGAGTTCAGTAGATGTGTATAAAATCATTTCACTTCAGGAGCTTGAAGCCTTGAAAATTGGAAATGAACTATTTTAAGTTCTCTAAATTTTCCCCAGTTTGCTCTTGTCTGTTCTGTGTGATCAACTCGCTGTTTTGAAGAAACTGAGGCTCCCACCTTTGGACAATCTATTCTTTAACTTTGTCTAAGCACTGGCTCTAAGGTCATAACATATCTTTTGTTTCCCTGCATTTTTATATGTTTATTTGCTATAAAACCGTTTCCCGGTAGCACTTTGCTCGTGTTTGGCAATTCATTGGTGCAGAGAACAAAGAAGTTAAATTACAAAGACAATTTATTTCTGAAAGAAACATATAAAGTAAATCCTAATGGCACTGTTGCCAGTCTAGGTCACTGTATGGATTTTATGTTTATATTGTGCATCTGCCGAGTTACAATGTAGTGGTTTAAAGGACTGTAAGCATGATCTAGATTTTAAGCTCTTAATTTGATAACCTGTAAAGCAAGATTGCTATGAATATTATGTAGCTTACTAGTATTTCTGGAAGACCTGTAACCCAAAGCTGCTGAGGGGAAAGAGCTGTATATTTTTGTAGTGATCAAAGAGGAAAACTTGATATTTTCATATGCATAAGACAGAACATTATTTCTCTGCCAGATGATCCACAAACTAATGGGGACCTATGTGTGTTCATCTGTTTAGCTAAATTTTCCAGCTAAAACCTGAAGTAACTGAAGATAAAAGTTGAGAATTGAATACAGGAAAAAATAGAGTGATTTGTGATTTAGAGAGGTGGAAAGATAAGAAACCTGATGGTGACCAGATAACATGTGGCAGACAACATACCTGGAATGGTCATGAATGGATCTGACTTCCAAAAAGTTGCAGTGACAGAGCATGAGCTGTTTATTGTGTGAGTCTTTTGTGTATCACCCAAAAGTGCTAAGCTGATGACGGTTTCCTGAAGCAGATGTGAATTTGGAGAAAACAGATCAGCAGGCCTGGTTCTCCTTCAGCAAATCTTGAATTAGGCTGGGGAGTTGAAATAAGTCTGAATGCTCAAAGCAAGACATGCTGGATGGAAGAAAAAGACAGTCCAAAGCCTGACTCTGTTACAAGTACTGCTTATCAAATGCTGACTGAGTCTTGTTTTCATGAGAGTAACTCTGTAATGTGTATGAATATTCATAGAGAATGTTTCACTTGTTGGCTATGTTTTCATACTCTTGAAGGATCAACAGATAGTATGCCAGTTAATTACTAAAGGTAAACCTAAGATGTTGAATTCTAGTTGGATTTCAAGCACTGGCAGTATGGGAACTGCTGTTTTACTTTATCGTCTTCTGAAAACAAGTCTTGTTGGTCAGAGATGTCTTGACTGGGGGATGCCTTGTTTCTGTCTGTACTGCTCTTACAGAGAAGTCATTTTGCTTCAAATTTGCACCATTTTCAACCCAGGATTTTGTGGTGGTTTTTTTTTTTCTTTTTTTTTTTTTTCGCCTTCAGAAATCTTAGTTTGATGGGGAAAATATTTGCCAAGCATCTCTTGAATAGAGTGAATCATATTTTTATTCCACTACAGTACAGTGCAGATGGTAGCATCTGCTTTAATAACACGATATCAGAACTTTGTTATAATGACATTTCAGAAAGATTTATGAGTGTGTTTCTGTGATGGTGATAAGCTAATGCATATAATTCAGTTGGCTCCTAAACAGAAGCATTTTGATGTTTCACCCCAGAGAAAAAAAATTCTCTAGCAGAGACCTTGGGGAGGTAAATCCAATGTCTTAAACAAAACCAGCATGAGCCATCCTGGGAAGCGAAGTTTTTGCATGTCACCTTGATGATATTTGCAGGGTGCAGTGTCAGACAGGGGGTGTATTAAGATCTTATTGCATAAGACTTTTTCAACTTCTACTTAAAATTCTCTATCATTCTGTAGTTCATAACGATTTATCTGTTAAATCATCTTTGACCTATACATTCAGTGCCTTAGTGACTTCCAGACAATATTAACAGATATACCAATAAGAACAAGCTCTTAGGAATTGAAGTAGATGAGCCGAAGAGATGCCTTCCAAATTCAACTATTCTGCAGCTAATTTATTCTGTGATAACACTCCCATATGCTTCATAAAATTGGTGTCATTAGGTTTAAGTGCACGTCTTCACAAGGCAGCTCTTACCTGAATTATAGTGTTAATTCCATTTGTTTCTTTAATGCAGAAACCCTCCTTTTTTTCAAGTTTTTATGCCCAACCTAAGATATGAAGCTGTGCTTTGTAACCTCTTTATATACTTTGCAGTACAAGTGAGAAATCACATAAGAATGATTCTTCTTCTAGTGGCTTTACCATCATTCCCTAAACAGTTTCACTGTCAGATTTATGGTCAATCAGAAGACCAGGAGAAAAAATGTTAAAACAAGTCAATGGATGTTAATATTTATTCAGGCCATGCATTAAAAGCTGCAGAAACTGTCAGACTGTGGGAAATGTGGTAACAGCTTCAACCTAGGTATTGGGCATGGACCCCAGCTACCCTTAACTGTGCATTAAATGGACTCACTACTAAAAAAACCCAAAAAATAAAACAAAAAACCACACACAACCTCCAGACAAACAAAAAACCTCTCCTGTAGCTGAACTTAAAGTGTGTCTATGCAAATGCTATGTAAGCTTATACACATAGAAATAAAGCATTTGTTTTAAGCTCTTTTTTAAAACTTATTGCTTCAAGAAGGGAAGAAGAACAAATCTTAAAATTCAGAAGCTACTTATATGGACTAGAAACACAGAGTGGTTGTAAACTGTTCACAAAAGGAGGATATATGATTTTCTTAAAAAATGTTCATTGCATCTGAAAAAACATCAAAACAAGTCAAGTGAGTAGTTCTCATTTTGAATGTAGTCTTCTGTAATGAAAAGTATATCTGCAAAGTATTTTAGTATTAGTAGAGACTATATTAAACCTGAAAATCTTATTCATAGACATTATAAATGATTTGTTAAATAAATATTTCTTGAATTAAAATGTTTTTCAGTATAAGAAGCTGAATGTATGCAAAGTAGTAATGTTATCTGTAACAGAAAAGAGCAATTTATGGCCTGATCTGTCAAACTTCATATGTAAAGGAAAATTGTGTTAGAATCTTGTGTTACTAGAAAAAAGGAGTGCTGTTACAACAGGCTTTTGTGCAAGATCTGTTCTGGCCTGCTTTGTAGAACATACTGTAGTGTTGTGAAAAATAGTTAATAGTCCACAATAGTTACTCATACTTCATCCTGTGCATGCAATATTGCATCATAGTTGTAGACTGGGCTGAGGACTGGAAAACTATTGCATGAATTATGGTCCAAATCTGTTTTGCTTTGATTTTATTATCCATTTTAATTAGGAATTTTATTAGCATTTCAGTTTTGTGTGTAGATTATAAAGCCCAGCTGGTTCTCATGTCACATAAACTACTTGCAAAAGAGTGGATTCTAGAAGACTTGCATTTAGGGTTTGTTTTTTTTTGTGTGGTTTTTTTTGTTGTTTGTTTGTTGGTTTTGTTTGTTTGGGTTTTTTTTTTTTTATTTTTTTAACATGGGGAGGTGTGTTTGTGTTTAGAGTCAACAATTTTGTACAAAGGGAGCTCATGATCTGGAATGAATGTAGTTTGGATTCAGCAGTCATTTACAGGTTTTTATTTAATCAAAGCTTCTGATTATCCAGGGACTAATTGTGAAGAATGGGACCAGCAGCTGCTTGCTTCCTTTGGAAACTGAGATTTGGGCACTCAGAAGCAGAGGTTCAAAATCAGTTGAGACTGATGAAACTGCCATACTAGGCAGCTTGCCTAGTTTGCCAGGCAGTATGTCTGTAAATACCATTTTACAGTGAGTGTATTTTATTTTGCTTTTCTTAAGTAACAGAGTAGATAGTACTGTTTATGTCATGGAGCAAAACTACCCCTTATCCATGATGACTAATAGACAAGAAGACCACGACAGAGCAGTATTTCAGTGTTTGTTAACAAGACCATGTTTTTCTTTTCAAGTAGGAAAAGACTGGAAGTGGGTTTGTTGTTTTTTTTTTTTTGTCAGAATTAATGAAACTGTCTTAAATATTTCCACTTGGAGTTTTTGAAAGCCACTGAAACACAGGGGACCAGATCTCTCTTACATATAAAATTCTACTTGCAAACTTAGTATTAAAATATAATGATGTCACTATTGCTGACATGGGAGCAGACTTTGATCCATTTTCTGGAAAATGAAATGGAGAAACTGGCAGTGAACTCTGATTTCTTTTTCTTTCCTGAAATAGAAGAAACAGTATCATCCAATGGGCCATCATTTGAATAGTTCTGTCTTTTTTTTATCATTTTCTTAATTTTGATTTTTATGCACTGTCACATGGCCCCATATGCAGGAAACTTCTGAGCTGTTTTTCATACAGATAAATCAGCTGATTGCTGTTAGGGATTAAAGGACTTTGCAAGTCATTAGCCTGAAATAATTTAATTTTATTGTTTTTTTTAAATAAGCGGGTCTGATAAAGGAATTGTTATCAAACAGTGAAATACGTGATTAAGTTATTACTTCAGGAAACTCCATAGGTTTATTCATGATTCTACCAAATAAGAGTGGAACAGTTCCAAAAAGCTGCTCCGAGTCTTAACATGAAATATTCTGAATACAGGATGTGCAAAAGCCTGACCCTCACTGTTTCCTCGGGTGTCATTTCTGTATGGGACTGTTACTGTGTGCTTTAGGACTTCTGCCCTTGCTGCAGTGATGCTCAGGCCCTTTAAAGTAGTAAAAGAATTCTGTTTCATTTGTCTCTAATGTCAATACAAAGGTGGCTAATCCATTTATTTCAGAGCCTGTAAAATTTGACTAACTTTGTAACAATGTAGTGCTTCAGGTACTGTTATACTCTGGCATTTGCAATTTTTATAAATGTTTCAATCATATGAAAGAGTTTTTCTTTGAACTGGAAGTAACACATAGTAGCACAAGTTTTAGGCCACAGTTTTATTTATTGACTTTATTTATTGGGTCATTGTTCACATTCAAGTAGTTAATTGTTAGTGTTCATGACAATGTCTTATTTTTTTTCATGCCCTAAAAATATTGGGCATTTACTATTAAAAGAGGACAAAAGCAATCCTTTCTACATACTCCACTTCAGATGTAAATATGTATGTAAAAACTAGAAGAATACTGAGTTCTATTTCTAGGTGCAGTTTTTGCATTTAGTTTGTGTTGAGAAAGTCAACTTCCAAAAGCTGTCTGAATTCAGTGTCCTAGCGAGCCTGTAAGCCAAAATGACTAAAGTGGAATATGCTAGCTTTGGAGGCTCATACATGCAACCGGTTTTACTGAGCAATTAAGTCTGTTTCTGGAGATGATGTATACTTTTTAAGTTTTGCAAGTTCAAAGGGGCATTCTAATGCGTATAACTGTGGCTTTGCATTTTCTTATCTCTTTCTTAGTCATATCATGTATATTTTATAAGACATTTAAATAGATTTGACTTACCCTTGATAACATGATTTGACACAGAAACTTGTTCATTTTATGTTTGTCTAGAACAGAGAATAAATGCCTTTGAATGGTTGGCTGACATGGCATGATGGGCTTTGTGGTTGCTAAGAACTTGAGAATGCCCACCATGGTGCTGTATTTAACAGTTGACTTGCAGGCTCTCTCTCACATCCTGTGACATCTGGTGTATCTACTTTACAGAAGCAGCATGCTGAGCATTTAAGAACTCTTTTTCTAAGCCTGTAAAAAGTTTGCAACAAATAATGAAAAATCGATAAATACAGTGACCTGAAACTTGTTTCAGTTGTGGTGGTAGGGTGGAAGCAGTAAGAGCGCAGAGATGAATGTGAAATAGAAAACCTGAGGATGTGAGTGGGTTTTCATTGTGGGGATTCTGTTAAGATCCTTTGCTAGGTAAACATGTTTTTCTGTGCAAATACAGCTCCTCCACAGAACAATTCACTGAGGACACCTATATATCTAGTCACACATTCAGTATGGGCTACTTTGCATTGCCTTTAAAGTCAGCTTTTGGTTTCAGTGAGTGCTTGATCTGTCTCCAGTCATCTTGGTATTCATTTTTCTTTGAGGATTCAGCTGGGAGATACGACAAGTTTCTCTCACCTATATAAATCTTACTATCAAATGTTGCTTTTGGATGCCAAGTTACCGTTGTGTCTGTCTTGCTACATTGCCTCTCTGCAGATGCTTTTTCTCATCACTATAAAATCATGTTAATGGTTCAAGTATGTAAAGTAAATATGATAGCAGACTTTTATTATTCCCAGATTTAGAAATCAGCTGTGGCATGATGTTTGATAGAGCTACTTTCTTGCTGGCCACTTCTGAAAGGAGCAAGAAGGCCCATATTCTGAATAATGGAGGAGCAAAATCAACAAAATATGTCATTTTAGATCAGGATTTAACTTGCCATGGAAAATTTTTGTCTCTTAGCTATACTTATTATTTAGGCAGAGAAAGAGAAAAAAGTTGAAGATGGCTTTTTCTGAAGATAGCTTCATTAATTTTCAAGAAGCAATCTATAGAAGAATGATTTGTTTATAAGCATAAGCATTAAATAGACACGGCTGTTAAAATTTATATTTTCATTGATGTGATGAGTAATGTTGGGATATGGTGCTTTTCATAGTGATCCATTTGTTGTTCCTAGTTTAATGCTTTTAATGCAAGCAGATTCACTTCTGTTAAATTTGCTGTTTTTAACAGAAAATCTTTTTCCTTTTGTTGTTTCCCACAGGCATATTTCTCAAAATAGCTAGCTAGTGAAGCTTGAATCTGTATAGAAGTGCTTGATGCTGTCAGTTCCTGCTAGTGAGAATTCAGCATGTTTGTGTTCAAAGTTGCAGGGTGGGTCATATTAAACCAGCCTTGTGGTGTTTCCAGTTTTTTATAAATTGCTGAACAAAGTGTTTGAAAAAAAGGAAAAATGTGAACATAGAATTAAATTTTACAAAGTAAAAAAAAGCTGTCTTTTTAGTATTCCTTTTAAGTCTTACGTCTAGGGCTGAGGTTAGACTTTGCAAAAGTCTTCATATCACATTAATAAAGTTGAGGCAAATTCAGGACAGAGCTTTACAACCGGAGTAACCCAGGTATAGGTGGTTTTGTAATGAGAAGTATCTTTCTTAGTTGTTCCTGTGTTGGATTGTTTCTCTGCGTAGTTTAATCCAGATCTCAGCTTTTTACTGTAGAAATCTTGTGGATTGAAATTTTGTCTTTTGATTACAGGAGGTTAGTTTTCTGGCTTGTTAACCCTGCACGTTGTTCTGAGGTTCTGTTACAGGAAAACACATTTCTGGTATCTCAGTGTCCGCTGGTGCCAGTTCCTCTACCAGTCCTCACCTACTTTTTTTGCTTTTTGTGTATGTCCACTGTAAGAAATGCTTAATGCTCTCCTAATCCTCTGAAGTGAGTTACTTCTGTAAAGATCCATTGCTTTGCTCTGCGTACAAACATTCACATATTCACCTAATGTCGTCATGTATTTCTTTTGTGGCATTTTTCTAAAGGTCAAAAATACTCTGCAGCTTTAGCACTACATGTAGCTTTGGTCATCATATCTCAACAGTGATTCAATGAAACAAGAAAAAGTACATAAAGGAGCAGCAAGTGTGTTAAAAAGTATAGATTGGGTTTACTCTGTGGAGAGACTTGCAGGATAACAACTCGTCAATTAAAGAGATATTGTAGGGGACAAAGGTGAATAGGACTGGAAAGAGACTGTAAGATAGTGGCATGAAAAAGTGAGCAGTTTTTTAACCACTGTTAAAACCACTTGTTTTTGCTGTTTTTTTTTTTCTGAAATGGCCGAACATTCACTGACAAAACTGGATTTGAAAAGAAATTAGATAAATCTGCAGAGGGTAGGTCTTTCAAAATCTATGAATCATGATGGTTCCTCTCCAGACTCTGTTTCATGAAGCCTCATGCTTGCTCATTATTGGCAGAAAGAGAGAGCAGGAGACTGATCGCTATGCACCTGTGTTGTACTGAACGTCCTTAGAGATGGAGCACTGGGCTGACACGCTTTTAATCTGAATGAGCTTGTCAGTTCTTACAGTGTTCTAAGAGTTCCATAGTTGTTTTCTGCCTCTGAGTCGTACGAATTTGATGGATATCTGTCTTGATTACACTACAGGCAATAATAAATAGGAGGTGAGGCGCTAGGACCAAGGGCTGTATGGGTCCTAAAAACTAAGCTGATTGGCTGAGGAGTCTTTGTTTGTTGGCAAAGCAGCTGATTTTTGCAACAATCCTTTGCATACATCAAGGAATTGAAGGAAATGGACACTGTGAGCAGATATGAAAATATGGCCTCCTTATCTTTCTTTGAGCTATCTGATCTTCTAGTCCTGTGTTAGCATGGGCCTCCTTCAATGAAACTTCTGTATTACTCTCATAAGTTCATGCAAAAATCTCGGTTTCACAGTGCTCATATACTTCTGTATCCCTAGTGGGATTTGTACTACTTCAATTAATAAAGTAAGTTATTTGCAGTGCTTGTTCTGCTAAGTTAATTCTGTAACAGCTTGATGGGCAAGCAGGATTATTTCCATTTAGAAAACTTGATGAAATGCAGAATGACAAGCAAAAATTTAACACTAGGATTTTCCATAACAGCCTGGCCTGATGCTGTAGGTTGTTACGGCCAGGCTGAAGAAGCCTTTGTTTCAGAGAAATCTGAAAAAGCCTGAGAACTGTTTATGAACAGTAGGAACTGTTATTCCTAAATCTCAAGTTTAAAATTTTGCTTTTTCCAGCAGTATAGTTTGCCTAAATAATTAGGATTTTTATAGAGGGTAACTTTGCATACTTTTGTTAATCATATATACCTAATCTCCCTCAATTTCTGTCAAGATCTTGTCCTGTTTTACGCTAGGGCAAAGAGTTCATTCAGGTGTGAATCTGTATTTACTTTTGTTACCATCTTTCACTTTTCAATTTACTAGAGCATGAATTTACTTTCACAGGATCATTCATCACTTGTCCACTTAAGTTTTTCAACTCTTGCGTGACTTTATTGTGGTTTTGTACTGGTTTGGTTTGAGGTTTTTTTGGAGGAGTGAGTGGGTGCAGTTTCCCAGGTGCTGGTTCTGAAGTCTAGGTAACTTAGAAGATGTAGTTGAACCCAGGACAACATTTCAATAATGAGGTTTTTTTCCCACTTGATAAAATAATACATAATGAATGCAATTTTGGTTTTGAGATTTGTAAATTTAGAAGCTGCAACATTTTCTTTTATACTGTGTATATCAGAGAGAAAACAATTTAAATGGAAATTATGAAGTTTTTTTTAAGCTTTTATGAGCAATGTTTAAAACAACAGTGAAGGAATGAATGGCTTTCTACATTTGACAGAACTGCTACAGAGAGGAGCTGAAGAAACCTCACTTTGCACATGCCATGCTGTCAACATCAACTTTTATATGTGAGGATGAGACTTTGTACAAACATGAGTCAGGAAATTTGGTTATGGTACCAATTGCAGCTATAACTTGGTATCTGTGAGTCCTGTGGAGTAATTACTGTGAGATGATTTGTGTTCTTCAAGCATCATCAAGTATCAGTCAGATCATTTAGTGCGTTTTTAAAGTTGGTTTCTTGTTTCCTTCCCCCAAAATTGAAATTCAAACCTGTATTAGCAAACTTAATGGGTTTATTTTTGAAAACAGGTGTTTGACTTCAACTTTGCTGCTTCATCATGCAGTAAACAACTGCGTTCAGTTCCCTTCATATTTTAAATAATTTTTTTGAGTACAATATGTTTAAAAGCAGTATAGTTCTTACTGATTGTCACAAACTTGTGTGAGCAGTGCACAAATGTGGTGGTTTTCCAGTGCCAGGGTAATACCCAGCTCCCTCATAAGTTAGTTTAGCTGATTTAGTTAATGAGCTTAGTTAGCTCATTTTCATCATGGAGGTATTGTGCTAGGACTGTGCTTCATCTAAGGATGTCCCTTCATATAAAGAATCCAGGCAATATGTTGACCAGAGACTTTACCAGTTCTACCATCTAAGTAGTTCAGTATCCGGTCTTCATCCAACTTTAACTAATCTAGAGCTTCTCTGTAGAGCTTCCCTCTCCCCTTAGTGTGGACGCTTTACACTTTCTAGCTGAAAATTATTTTTAATTCCCATTCTGATTATTCTTTAAAAAAGACCCTCAATAGTCTTGTTTTTATTTATTACAAGAAAGGGTAATCAATGAAGGAAGGGTTGTATTTATCCTTCTGCCTATTCCAGTGAAGCATATGAAGTGGAATAGAGCAGGTAGTGTCTAAATTAACAAATAAATTTAATTTAAGCTATAACCAGATGAACAGGATTCATGGCTTGATAGTCCTGGAGGATGCTGTGTAAGTAGTGTTCCTTAGGCGGTCATTCTAGTAGTCATCAGAAATTCTTCTGCTCCCAGCAGCTGTGGATAGTTATTTAGAACTAAGGATTAACTTGAATTAGAGAGGATGCCAGGTTCTAAAAGGCCAGGATCTAAATATGTATTTATAACTTTTGTATTTGGTGGTGTCATGAGAACTACAGAGCCAGGCTGGAGAGATGAAATCAGCAGCTGTGTTCTTGTAGGGTCACTGGGTACTATTGAGCATGCGACTGGAGAAGCAAGGTGGGAAGTGGTGGGCTTGGACATTGTGCGCATTTGTTCATTCCAACTCAGGAATTATCTTGCAGCTGAAAAATGTGTGAAGGGTTTCTGAAGCTTCCCCAAGCTGTTTGATATTTCATTATACCATTAAGTACAAAGCAATGTGATTCTTGAATCTTTAAACATTTTGCAAATATGTATTTATTCATCTCAGGGGAAAAAAAAGGTTGTGGTAGTTAATTATTAGCTGTGTCTTTTAAATGTTAGAGGAATTTGTGGGCCACCGAAAGCGCTGATATTAAGGAAGATCTGGATTGCAGGAGTTCTTGTCAAAAAACACACCCTTCTCCATAACTGATCAAGTTGGCAACCTTGTTACTAGGAGCAACCTTGGAAAAACAGCTGACTTACCAGTTGCCTAAATGTTAACATTCTTATCTCTGGACAGCTGCTGGCTCGAGGCAGCCATGAAAGATTCAAATATAATTAAGGCTTTTCATAATTCTGCAGAACATTTTGCTCATAATGACTGTGTCTGTTAAATACTATATTCTTTTTAGATACAGTAAGCTATAGTTTTACATACAGAACGTAGGTTAAGAAATTTGCAAGGGATATTGGCTCTAAGCACAATAGTTTCTGTCAGAGATTTTTCACTTGATTTAAAATGCAAATCTTGGATTGGGTTTCATAAGGTAAAGGTAGCTAAGCAAAATAGACTTAGACCATTTGGACCAGTTTGCTCTGTCTGTACTTCCTGGAAGATCTTATTACTTAGGTAATTATAACAAAGAGGGTTGCAATATCTTTATCTGTGGGCTGGGCTCTAAATTAGTATGTATGAGCATGTGACTTAGAAAGGATGATAATAATTTCAGCTTGCATCTGCTCAACAGTAAAACTTTGGCTATTAATAGTGAGCAATTTCTACTGATCAGGCAAAAAAGTAAATTCTTTTTTTCTTGGAGACCTGAAAAGGTAAGTAGATTGGTTCTTGTATTTTGCTGATATATAAATTAATCTAATAAATCCTGAAGGTTAGAATGTGCTGATATTAAAGCTTGTAGTGGAGCATTAAGTCTTGTTAGTGGTAGTTCTTTTTAATCTTTACCAAAGCTGAAAAAACTTATTTTTCAAAATATATGTATTTTTTTAATAGAGATAGATAAGTCATGGTGTTCTGCGTCTGTTAATGTCATTCAGGAATGAAAACTGTTAAAGTAATGGCAATTAAAATACCAGCAAATAGATACTGTTTGAGGCACTTGGCATGCCATGGGATTGATACATGTGTCTTGTCACTTAATAATAAGAAGAAAAGAATCCACAATTGCAGATATTTCTGTAGAACTAGATCAGAAATAATAACTGAAAGCATATGAGAGCTGCAAGCTGTTTTCATAATACTACTCAGAACAGTACACTGTGAGAAGGGAGTGTCTGGGAAAGTAAGATTTGCCTGAAGCACAAGCAACAGGTCTGTCTAGAAAAAGATGTCAAACAAGTAATATTACATTATTACTCTGGAGCAAAGAACATAGCATTTATTAATAAATCTTTGTTTGATCAGCAGGTTTTACTCTAGCTTAATGCAGTTAAGCAGCAAATACGCTGTGATACAGGTGAGAAAACTAGCAGTGTATGGAAGCTGACAGGAGATAAATGACATAGTTCTGGTAGTATTTTTCAGCAAAACTTTTTGTGACTAGTTTTGTGCCTAGTTCTTTATTGAAGGGTTTTTTATTAGTAAAATTTCAATTTTATAATGTAATCTGTCATCATTTTCTGTACCTTTTTCACTACCGATGGTGAGGTACTGTATTTGATGTTTAGAAGAGATGGTAGTCCTGGATTTTTTGTTGACAAGTGTGTGATGCTGTAGCTGCTTTAAGCACGCAGAGTGGTAACTTACTGCACAAGTAAGAGCCTGCTGTGCAATCCAGCCATAGAAACTCTATGCTATTTTCAGTATTTTCCACTTTTTTCTCCCTTCTAATTTCGAGCCAGTCCACTGTCCTGATTTACCAATACAAGGGTAGCCATAGGTTTCTGGGGGAGTAACTGGTGGCCACATCTGCCAAAGGAGCAAAGCAGCCAATGTGCACCTCTGGCAGCTGCTTACTGTAAGTGAGTTTCTTTTCACTGAGGTGGTTATGTCCAATGTTATGGTTGCTTTGAACTAGAGGAAATATTGCAAAGAAGGAAGCTTGTAAGAGTTGAGAATCAGGTATCTCTCAAATATTTAGTGAAACTGCTGAGCTACTGGCAAGTAAATGTGACAACAGAAGATAGAAATCTACCAAATCCAACAAATTGAAGCAACAGAATTGGAGGGAATGTCTGTAAACTTCACATGTGTAAGCATTCTGAAATTTTAATTTTATATCGTCTTAATGACTTTCCAGATTATTCTGAGCATTATTTGTGTCATACCATTAAATAAAATATTTGGATCGGATGCATTTTGGTAAAATTCAGTTACATTTAGCATTGTCCATGTTAAATTATTATTTTGACAAAAATTAAGATACTAAAATATCATACATAAAATACATATATAAAATATGGAGATACAACCATTCATTTAGATTAAACTCTGCCTTGGGTGATGCTAAAGATATTTCTTCTGCTTTCTGATAAGGCATTCTTGTAATGCTCTTCAGATCAATTTGATCTGAAGTTAAATAATGTCTTACCCATTACCACAAGTATAAATTGAAGACCTTGGATTAGAACATAGTAGTTTCTGACTGTTATTCCTGCATCTGTCCCTCTGGATAGTGGTATTACATACATTGACTAGAATGGACATAGGACGCACACCTTACACAAAGCTTACTCGTTGCTGGTGAAATACACACAAGGGAGAAAAGCCTACATCTCAGAGTTCTTAGTTTGTAAAAGAAGCAAATAATTTTGACTTGTTAGTAAAAATTTTCAATTGCACTGGGCTTATTACTAAGATTGAACATTTCTTACAGTGCAGTAATTTGGAGTTAGCCTTGAGTATACTTTTAGGGATTTTTTTTTTTTTTTTTTGTGATGGTCCCCTGAAACAACGATGTGTAAACTTTTATTTTAAAGCTGACTTTATCCTCTGGCTGCTGATTCTATGTGCTAGTGTTTAGGCAGGCTCCAACTGAGAGAATGTATACGTGGTTTAGCTACCAATCGTGCTGTTGGTCCTTGTGGCTGGTGTCTGAATTGTCATTGGCTGAACACAAAAATATTTTCATCTATGTGAATTGCCATTATGGATTATTGTAATATTTGTTTAAATTCAGAAATAATTGAATTCTCTATGTGAATTGCCATTACAGATTATTGTAATATTTGTTTGAATTCAAAATAATTGAATTCTTAGCATGAGCAATCACGTGATAAATACGGATTAGTGCCATTTCAGCGGCATTGGAATAGTTTGCCCCATAAACATGTGACCATGGCCTATACACTTACCTACAACCTGTGTTATTTAAAGGCTATCTCTAGCCATTGTCAGGTAGGGGTCTTTGTGGTGCTTAGAAAGCTGTCAAAATCTAACTGTTTTGAATCACAGAAGACTGAATGTCAAAAGACTGAATTGCACCCTTCATGGAAGAGAAATCATAATTCTGTGACCCTTTAAAGGCTTTGTCAGTGTTCTGTGTGTTAGAGCACTGCAGAAATCATGCATAAGTACGATCCCTGTTCATCTCTGCGTGGGCACTGGTTTCATACTTCAGTGATGAAGTGGTGTGCAAAAGGGCCTTATTTAAGAGAGGATTTTCTCACTGGCAGTGAAATAGATAGCATAAATTATTTTCCCCTTTGAAATGGCATCTGTTGACAACAGTGGCTGTTACTTGACTAAGAGTCCAGCAACACCAACTAACAAGTAGCAGCTAATTTTGGAAGATTTTCTTTGTAATCTTTAATGTCAGATGGAAACATGAGTGTCTTTAATCCTTCTCTAAAAAGGCAACAGTAACTTCAGAAACTTCATACTTGGGGCATTTTTGTTATTAGAACAAAGAACTGTGTTTTCAGTGTCATGAAAGAAGTGATACGAAGATTGAATGAGGTTATAGAAAGAAGAAGTAAAAGTAATTTCAGAATTGTCTTTACTCTTCAAACAGCTATCAAAAAGCAGAGCTGCTATAGAGTTCTGCTTGTAGGTTAAGCATGTTTTCCACCGTGTGGTCATTCCTGCATTGAAACCTAGTCAGTCCTTTTCTTACACAGTTCAAAAGGTTGAAATGCACTCAACTTAGAATCTAGGAAATCCCTGTTAAGGATGAGGGGTAGAGGAATCTCTAGCTTCCAGTATTTGAGATTGTTTGGTTTTATATCCATCTGCATTTCCTTGTTTCAGTAAAATCACTTAAAAGGAAAAAAAAATCCACAATGAATGAAAACCTCATAAATCCCAATTCATGGGAACAAGTTTTTTATTTTCCATATTACATTTGGCTGTGTTTTTGCTAATATGGACTTTTGCTTGTGTGGCTTACTTTATAATGTAACAATGACAGGTCTGGTTTAGCGTAATACACATGATTTCATCTGTCTTTTCAGACCTTTACTCTTCCTACTGAAGAAATCACAGATGATGGCTTCTGACGCTAGTCATATGCTGGAAGCAGCTTTGGAGCAGATGGATGACATCATTGCAGGTATAATAATGCTTTATTTTACACCAAACTGTTCAGAGATTTAACTGTGTTCTTTTCCCTCCTGCAGTTTTGCTGTTTCCTTTTTAATTATCATTCTCAATTTGCTAAGTTCTCTGGAACATGCAGATTTCTCTGGTTGAACAGTTGTATGAAGAAAATTTAAAGTAAAATAAGGGAAGAAAACATGCAGTTCCACTTCAGACATGTGACTATTGAAGTAACTCTGCTCTAATGTTCTAACTTAAATACATTCTAATTCACATTCCACATTGCATGAGTTAGTTTTTTATTTCAGCATGCTCTGAAAATAGTTTTCAGTTAGATGGACAGTATTATCTATGTTTTACACAAACACACACATATAGATATGCAAAAATATGTATATATATAAAATATACAAAAATGTGTATATATAATAATATAATTTTGTTTATTATGTATGTATTTACTATAGGATAGCAATTAATTACCGTCACGGCCTAATGAGTTAGAATGTGTATCTTCATGTTAAAATTTATATCCAGGAATGGCACTATGAATTTCTTTTCTACCCAGCTGTCCATGAGAAAGGCATATTATGCAAAACAGAATTTGTTGTCTTTTGGTACTGTCATAGTAAGGCAATTAAAAATTTTTCTCTCTACATTACAGCATCCAAGAAGAGAAGTTGATTTCTCTGGTTAGGACTTGTACCTTTGGGGTTTGTGCTCACACACTATATAGTATGAGCTTCTAAAAGAAGTATCTGGGTAGGGCAATGATCTCACTTGTGCACAATGCGAAAGCATTCACTAAAGCTTTATAAATTTAAATAGTGACACTCATGCTATGCCTTCAGATTTTTTTTACATAATGATGAAGATGATGACATCAGCCTTTTTTTGCTGCAGTTGTGTTTCTTCCTGCTCTTTTAGTAAAGCTTTCTATCCTGAGATTAATACGGAGCTTCAAATATAACCATTAGACTAGCCATGCTTAGGCAGGAAGTCTTATTCGGGATTTTTAGTTTAAAGGATCTCTAGATAATTTTTTTCTCATTCACATATGGGTCTTCACTTTATTCCAAAAGTGCAAGCTTTAACAGTCTGCTAAGATACACAAAAGTGTAAGTGTTAATATATGATGGCTATAACTTCACAAATAAGTTTTCACACCAATGGAACGAGTTCTAGGCAATTAGGAGAATTTAGATATGTATTTCCTTCTCCCTTTTTTTTTTGAATGAAAAAGTTTTTCAAACAAGATTTTGACCTCTTGCAAAACACACAAACAGGTAGTCATTAGAATATCTCTCAGATATGTAAAGAGAGAACAAGAACAGTAAGTCTCAAAGCATAATTCATAAACTAGGGATCCAAAATAATTTCTTAGCCATTGCAGACCTTGGGTTATGATCGTGTTGAGTGCTATAAAAGAGCCAGAGGAACATAGAAGCCTATGTCCTTTTAATTATGCTATGGAACTTATGCTTATAAACCTCCTGCATACATCCAGAAATTTTAACTCAGTCTCTCTCATCTGTGATGATTTATGTATAGTCCAGCACACATTGGTGATATCGTGATGCACTGATGATTCAATTCTTCAGAAAAATCAAAAGAAGGAAAAAGTAGACATATTCTATTTAAATTGATTTTCAGATTAGACATTTATTTTCTTCCAGGAGTCATCAGAGCTTTGTGGTATTCTTTCATTTGAAGGAAAGGTTTAGAAAACTTGGAATAATTTTGAGGTGCTTTTTTATTCCGTAGGATTTCATCTGCTTCAATCTTTTCTGTTATTTGTGCTTCCAACATATCTCGAATTGTCCAGTATCTCCTCTAATGAACATAAACCACCATGTATTCACCAAACAGGTCTGTTGCCTTGCTTCTCTGAACAGTGCTATGTTTTGTTTAGGAAAAAAAAAGGAAAGTTTTACTTGATAATGCCATTTCATATTGATTAAATGGCAATATATGACAGCCTAAAAAAGTCGTGTATTTCTTCTAGTTTCATGCCAGAAAAATAATTCAGGTCAGAAGCTAGGTTTGATGTGTTGTTTTTAATATTGTTTTCTTTTTCCCCACTTCTTTTTCAGATTGTTTGTGCCCATAACATTTTAGGGTTAATCTTGATAAATAAAGAATAGAATTAAATTGTTTCAGGCTTCCAAACAGCATTGCTTTTCCCCCCCCCCCCCCCCGCACTTAGTTGCCCATGATGGTGGAGACAGTGATACAGAGAAGTGAAGCAAATGATGGAAGAAATGTTCTGTGTGAATTGGCAGATTATACTTCTCATTCACAGCTGTTTCATAGTGGTGTTGGTGTTCACGCTGTAAAACAAAATGATTCAGGCATGCTAGAGGTATGTAGAGTTTGTTTCCATAGTGCATGGCTAAGTCATGGGCAAACTGGTAAACTCTTCTAGATAGCTGACTTTATGACTTCACATTACCCACATTTTTAAAAAAATGTCCAAAAAATGTCTAATGTCCACTGATATTCAGTATGATATGGAAAACAGGCTTATATAAAGGTATCTAATGGGAGAAGAACCAAGATATTTTCCAGACAATGTGTCTGTCAAGTCACATCAATGTTAACTGAATACTTCTGTATGATTTTGGAATTATATCTACCTGCACCAATAAAAAAAATCCAAATTGTTTTATTCCTTTATTTATTTTTAGTTATAAAGCAAAAGCTCGATTGGTTGGGAAGGTTGTTTACCTTATTTATTTATTAATTATTTTCCAGTACTAGAAATAGATACGACATTTTAGTGCAGGTTGAGTTTGGTTGATAAGCTGGAGGCAAGGGATGCCATCCATAGGGACCTTGACACACTTGAGAGGTGGGCCAATGCCAGCCTCATGAAGTTCAACAAAGCTAAGTGCAAGGTCCTACATATCTGGGTCAGAGCAATCCCAGGCACAGCTACAGGTTGGGTGGAGATGTGATTCAGAGCAGCCCTGCAGAGAAGGACTTGGGGGTGTTGGTCATTGAGAAACTTAACATGAGCCAGTTTCAGTGTGCACTCACAGCCCAGAAAGCCAACTGCATCCTGGGCTGCATCAAAAGGAGCATCACCAGCAGGTTGAAGGAGGTGATCCTGCCCCTCTACTCTCATGAGACCCCACTTGGAGTATTGTGTACAGTTCTGGTGTCCTCAACATAAGGAGTACATGAAGCTGTTGGACCAAGTACAGAGGAAGGCCATGAGGACAATAAGTGGGCTGGAGCACCTCCCCAGCTCCAGCCATATGAAGACAGGCTGAGAGAGTTGGGGCTGTTCAGCCTGGAGAAGAGAAGGCTGCATGGAAACCACATAGCAGCCCTTCCATATCTTAAAGGGGCCTACAAGGATGCTGGAGAGGAACTCTTCATCAGGGATTGTAGTGATAGGACAAGTGGTAGTGGGTTTAAACTTAAGCGGGGGAAGTTTGGGTTAGATATAACAATTTTTTTACTGTGAAGGTGGTGAGGCACTGGAACAGGTTGCCAAAGGATGTGGTAAATGCTCCATCTCTGGCAGTGTTCAAGGTCAGGTTGGACAGAATCTTGGACAACATGGTCCAGTGTAAGGTGTCCCTGTCCATTGTAGAGGGGGTTGGAACTAGATGATCTTAAGGTCCTTTCCAACCCTGACTATTCTATGACTAAGTCTATTCTAGACATTCTCCTCTAGCTAATGTTTGTGTGTTCCAGAACTGTTTATTAAATATTCTGGTATGACTGAAGGACTAAATATATCTGCTAGAGCCTATACTTAGACACGGTTATTATTCCAATTCATCTCAAATTGAGAAACATAGTAATTATTCAAGTTTGATCCTCACTAATTCAATCCAGTAAGCTTCTGTATTCAATTTGGGCAGTGACTGGAAAACAGGAATGTTCTCTTATCCTGTATGGTGAGAGAACAGATAAGGTAGGAAACTCCTTCAGGAGGAAGACTGGAGGATTGCCATGAAACAAACCAGGACTGAGCCTTATAACTGCAGGTTTATATATAAAAACTGGAAATATTGAACAAATCATCTGTGCAAATGTAGCTGCTGTTGAGTAGACTGGAAACAGCAAAAAATCAACTGTTCAGAGCTTGTGCTATTTCAGTTTACTGTGTCCAGATTCTGTGGATATCTCTAGGCAGCACTGGATTCAAAGTCAAAGGCTAAACTTTATGACTGTTGGGAGCCTTATGTACCTGATGAAAAAGATAATTCCTTTGGGATGAGGCTTGAGCGGGTACCAGAAGAACTATGCTCTTCTCTTGGCTTCAGAAACCTTTGCTTTAGGCACAAAATGAGCACTAATTGCTATTTTAAAGTGAGAAGTCCAGAGATGTTGTCCTGGGTTCAGCAGTAGCAGTCATTTTTCTCCTTCTTAGTAGCTGGTGCAGTGCTGTGTTTTTGATTTTGG